>CM054825.1:15380356-15640722 GCA_028984105.1 Lavandula angustifolia | reverse complement strand
TTAAGTTCAGTACACCTTAATTAGTAACATTTAGTTATACCGTCGAAAAGAAATCAAAACCTAAAAATAAAATACGAAGATTGTGGACTCCAACAACTTACAATGTCCTTGCTCAATCCTTCATCAAATATGCAAAAGTCTCACTATGATGACAACTTAAGACAAAAAGAAACCCCAAATTCCAAACAATGGCAGATATCTTGTAAATCAAGAAACTTCTTCCAACTTGTAACAAACAAGCAAAGCCCATTATTGGATACTACAAAAATCAAATCAATATTCATCTACCCTACTCTACATACACTCCACACTGCAATCTAAAAAAACTAATTAAAAAATAAAAATAAAAAAGTCCAAAAACACATAAAAGATAGAACATTAAACAATCGAAACCTCAATAAGAAATGCTTACCCATTATCAAACATCATCCAATCCATCAAGAAAACGATCCAAAAACAGTGATGATCACTCGGATTGTCTTGACCTTTCGGTGAGCTCTCCTTACACTGACCGCTGAAATCCCCATTCTGCCCTCCACACTGATCATAAAACTAGCTAAATGCTTGAAGATTGCTTCTCAATCTGCTCCGCCTGGGGAAGCCTGGGAGCCCAAGCCCGGCATGTTCTGCCTGACCTGGGAAACTCAGTAACCCCCATGAAAACCGAGTTTCATGACTCGATTATTCTGATTGGAGCTTTGGAAGATCCCAGATCCGAAAGTGCATTAAAACAAGGCCCAACTCCCATTGGCATTCCGGGTTTCAGCCAATCTTGAATACAAACCGGCGGAAACAGAGGCTTCCCTGTTCCGGAAACAGAGCGTCTTACTCTCTGCAGCGGCGAGGTGGCCCACGCCGGGACGGTGCCGGTGCTGGTGGCGGTGACGATCGACGGCTCCGACTGCCGCTGCAGCCACTGGATGGTTTCGTCGTCGGTCTTGTGGCCCAGTTCCCTTGTGAGCTGGAATATGCGGGGCGGCGCAGATGAAGGGGATTCTGATTCTGCGGCCGCGGCCGTCGACTCCTTCTTGCGGTGGCGGTCCTTGGTTGAGCTCCGCTTTCGGGAGTAGCGCTGTTTGTGGAGTCGTCTTCCACCACCTTGATTAGCGCCGTCGTCGCCGTGGTTGATTTGATGGAGGTTCCATGAGAAGAAGCGGGGAAATGGGGCCTCTTGATTATGAAGAGGGACGGGTAAAAAAGGCTTCTTGATTTTCATCAACTTCTTTTTTTTCACTCTCTTCTTTTTCCCAGTTTTCATGTTGCTTTTATTTCACTTTTTGGGGATTCTTTGTTGGAATACCACGGTGGCTAGCCAAAACGAAAAAAAAAAAAAAAAACAACATAACGCAACTTAAATAAAAAATAAAAGTAGGCCATTTTGTCTTAGTCCCAGGCAGGGAGGGTGGATGGGGGAGCCCATCGCCCTCCATCGTGCCGGAAGAAAAATTTGAACACCCACCCCGCGGGCCGTGGAGGGCACGTGGAGGGCCGACGGACTTCCCTCGGAGGTCCTGGGCGAGGGCCTATGCAGAACGGAGGGTCACAATGGATGGTCTACTGGAGGGCCGACTGGAGGGTCTAAGGAGATCCTAACGGAGGGCCGAATGATGCGGCCGATGCAAGCGCCTAATGGGGGGCCTGAGCGACGGGCTAACGAGACTTCCAAGGCCTAAGGGGGGCCTGCATGGTGATCCTACTTCAGGCCTAATGATGAAGCCTAATGAAGGGCCGATGGAGGGCCTTATGGAGGGCCTAAGGAGGGCATGCTGGACTGGGCCTAACCGGAGGGTCGAGGAGGACCTTTACAAGAGTAGCCCTCTGCAGAGGAAACCAGTTGAATCTTCTTCCCCTGAGGGCCTAATGGAGTGGCCCCGAGGGCCCTCGGAGGAGTTCATCGGGGCCTCCATTAGGCGCCTCCTCTTAGGCTCTCGCAAGGAAAAGTCCATCGGCCTCCCTCAGGCCCTCGATCGGTCCTCGTGGGGTGGCTGTTCTAATTTTTTTTCTCACGGCCAGATGGAGGGCCGACTTAGGACTCCCCATCGGCCCCCCCATCGACCTTCCGCCTGGATCAAACATAAAATCAGGTTACTTTTTGTGTTTTATTTTATTTATAGGCTAAATTTATTTTTCGTTTCTACCGTTTGGCTAACAGAAAAAACTGCCCCATTCTTTTTTCTTGTTTCACTGCTGCAAGAAAATGGCTCCTCTCTCTCACTCTCTAGACTGCAATCATGTTTTGAAAAAGGAAAATAGGATTCTCGTTGTTAGTTGTCTCCCCAATAATTATTAATTACACTGTTAATCCTTACAACAATTTTTTTTTTTTTAAGCATTCTGCAATCATGTTTTGGACAAGTTTGCATTTAAAATGATGGGTTTAATTTGTTTAGTGCTTATGTTAAATGAATAATTAGCTAGGTAAGAGTCCTGAAGTTGAAGAAAAGACCCTGAAATTAATACCATCTTCATAATCAAAACAATAATTCATAGAAGTATTATTTTTATTGAAATAATAATATTATTGGCAACAGTAGTATAACTTTTTTTTTAAGTTTCAAGAGCATCTCCAACCTCCACTATAATAACGGGACTTGTTAGTAGAAAATCATCACCAACCCAACTCTATTTTTTTCTTTTTTTTTAACACTAAATGCAGGATTGGCCATTTTTCTCTCTCCTCTACTTCATAAATTCTGTCTACTATTCACAAAACCAATTCACTTTTTCACCTCTCGCAAAATTACTCTCAAGTCACTTTACCTTGTTGAAAAATCGAAATCTAGATTCCAATAGAAAAATTAATTTAAGATTTGTAGAAATAAATTATATGGCAATGATTATTAAACAATAGGTCATGTTAATTATAAAAAATAGGCCAACGTTTTTAACGTATTAATTATGTGTAAAAATTATAAAAAATAATAAGGGTATTTATAGACACAATTATACCAACAATAGAAAATATTGAAATATAGAATATAATATTACATTAAAAAATCACACATAATAGAAGAAAATATTATGAAATACATACTCCATAATAGAAAAACACTAAGATAATAGTATTACATATATAATTGTTAATTGGAATTGTTGTGAGTCTAATGTGTAATATTGAAAAATATATAAATATTATTGTAAAATAAAACATGAAAATGAAATATATGAGGAATATTTTTTGGGAGTGAATTTAAATTTCAGTAATTGAAGTGAGACTTACTTTTCGATATTTGATACGACGTTTAAAATAAATTTAAAAATAAATATCCCGATTGAAAATGCTCTAACTTAGTTATAATTGATTTGACGCATTATTTTAAATTATAAAAGAAATCTAAAAAGAGTAGTATGTAAGCCGTTGATGTGACATATTCTTTTTTGCAAAAATAATTATGTTTGAAGGGAAAAAAAGAATTTGCGGCTCTATAATGTTTAGAGAAAATTCAAGGATTTCATGATCAATAATTGAAGACTTTAAGCCAATAATTGTAGCGCCCTACATATTACCCTTTTTCTCATGGATTTTTTTTTTGAATGATTGGTAAAGAACCCACAACCGCTATCGAAGCCGCAAGAATTAAATAAACGCCCGTCATGTACAAAAAATACCGCAAACCACATACGAAAGCTCAACCATCCTGGCAAGCAACTATGTTTCGACATACAACACATAATAATTTCGCTAAATTTAAACTCATTACCTTTCCATCCCGGGCACACCCTATCTTCCTTACCGCTCGCCATCCAAAGGACGCCTACATTGATTCTACAGGAGTCATAAAGGTGCCCCCACACACACTCTCTCTCTCTCCATGATATAGAAGCAATCATAATGTGTGCCCCAATCCAAAGGCAAATAATGAACGACTGATGTGGACATAGTGTAGACCATAACACGGCTCAACATTTCAATAGAGTCTAACAAGGAAGATATTTACTCAATGTTACTTCGAGTAGTAGCCATGAAGTGGCCTCGTCACCCTAAGAAAATGTTGAGAGAGGAGCTGAGATGTAATTGCAACAAAATTAAAAAAAAAAGTAACTTATCACTAAAGCCATAAAGGGATGTCACCTTAATCTGCACAAATTATTCTACAAAATGATTGACTATTTCTTAAACACTCACAAAAAGTTCGGATGCAGTAAAATAAGGAAACTGGAATAAGTTCATCAAGAAAAAGGTTGTCCTTGTCAAAATAAAAAAATCAAATATAATTAACGGGAGAAATTCATGAATTTAAAAAGTCATTTTTATTTTTTAATGCTGATTTTAAGATATTGTAAATTTAACATCTTTTATGCAAACAATCTTTGATTAGTTTATAGTTATAATTTTAAGACGCCGCTTTGAGAAAACAAATTTGAAATTAAATTTTTATAATATAAAAATACTTAAATTTAAAAAAGTTGTTGCGTTTGAAAGACATTTATATATAAATACTTAATTAGGGGGAAAAATCATAATTTAAAAATTTATTGTCAACGAAGTTTTAATATGAGATGGTCCCTCCGTCCCGGCTATTTTTGGAAGCTCAATTAGTTTCAAACGGTAATTCTATAGAAAAAACGATCAAAAGCATGGCCAGATGGTATAGGAGACAGGAGATTTACGACAGCATTTATATAAGACGAAGAAGATCAACGATAGCATCATGAGAGAAAGATCGTTTATAAGAGTAGGCAGTTAACGCATAATAAGGAGAGATAAGACGACAGAGGACGGTGACAAACTCTTTACCAAATTGAGAAAGCGTCATAAATAATCTCGACACTCATTTCTGAAAAGTTTGAATTCTCACAAAAAATTTGGGATCGAGGGAGATATTTTACAAAAGTTATTTTTTGCTTATTTTCATAAAGCTATATGAAAATAAGTGGAAAATAACTTTTTCTTTTAGGGGGGGGAATAACCTATTTTTATAAATCCTCTAAAAATATAGGCATATAAATTCTTTTTTTTATTTTTATAATAACTGCTGATAAGCTCTCCAAATGGGGCAAAAATTTAGCAATATTGTTCTAAAGTAAGATACATATATTTTTTATGATGAAAAAACTCACAGGTATTATCAACACGACTAATGGCCTATAAACCTCATGTGTGTTAAGGCCAGCATCATTTGATAAAATTTAAATTCATGATATTTAACCATAATATCAAAAATGTTTAAATTTTTTCCTTGATTTATATGTTGTGATATTTATATATACATTATAAAACGAGTGAGAGTGATAGAAATTGTTAGGGTGAGCGTGATGATGATCCGTTTGTGTCTCTTTACGTTAAATGTTACCTAGCTTTAAGATTATACGGGCTCCCTTTTAAGAGGGGAGTGTCCACATCACCTACATTCAAAGTTAAAAATCCAAATAAAAATATGCATGTGCGTTTTACTAATGTCACAAAAACATTCAATAGCTAGTACGAGATTATTCAAATCGACTTGAAATCCTATCAACACCTTAGGTGGTTCTATCGAGAACACAAGTACAAGTAGGGATTACAAGTAACTTTCCAAAAGAAAGAAAATAATTTATTCAGACAAGTTAAACTTGAATATAATTAGGAAGTGAGGCCTAAAGACATAACTAAAACTCAACAAGTACTCCCTCATTCATCAACGCCAATATCACCCCATTTGACCTTGTATCTGGCTGCAAGGTAATGCGCCCCCACCGGGCCCCCGGCTCCCGTACGGATAGTACTCCGGGATCATCTTCTTCTCCTCCAGCTCCTTCAAAACGGGCGTGAAGAGCGACCATGCAGCGTCTAGTTCATCGCCTCCTGATGAAAAGCCGCCGTTCTCCTTCAATCGCGTCTAGAAGAAGTCTCCCGTATGCATCCGGTATCTCCTTCGAGTATCTATCAAGCACAACAAAGTATGCATAAATCCAAGTCAAGAATCGTATACCAATTCCAAAAGATTCATGATTAGTATCATATATATTACTCCCTCCGTCCCACTAAAAGTGGCACAGCTTTAAATTTAACAAATTTTACTACTTCCTACTTTATCATCTTCTCTCTATATACTTTATCATCCGTCTGTTATAAATAGAGGGACAGATGTAATATTAATTTAAATTAACCCTAACGGGATTGAACACTCGATCAACTCTAAATTAACCACTTACGTAGAAATGAAAATACCAACTACACTATATGTTGCGGTTCATGATCAAGTAAGTATCATGACTGTCGAGAAAATGTAACAAAATTGATCCCTTGATTTGGCAGTTATTTTCTTGAAATTCTTATGAAATATGTATGATTACCTTGCTTTGTATAGAAGATTGAGATTGCTCCTGTCCAATCTCATGCCCAAACCAGGGACTTTATTATTGATCTTCAGATAGATAGCTTCATCGGGCTGAACACGGATCACGAGCTCGTTTGTTGCTTGGTCAAGATCAGTGCCAAACTTCTTATTGTATAAATTGCCAGGAACATGCCTAAACTGTACTCTTATCTCAGCCCTAAGAATGAAAAAAATGTAGAACATAAGTAAAAAGCCTAGCAAATAATAAAATTTTAAATGCATGCAACGATTTTGCTAACCTCCTATTATGCAAAGCTTTCCCAGCCTTCATTAAAAAGGGTACGCCATCCCATCTAGCATTATCAATGAAAAGCGCTGCAGCTGCGAAAGTCGGGGTTATACTATCGTTCGGCACCGTTTGTCATCGGTGTATCCCGGTACGAAAGTGTCCTCCGCTAGTTTGACTCTTGTACTGTCCAACGACAACGTCATCGAGGCTTATAGGCCTCATGGACCGCAAAACTTTCACCTAATTGATCGAAGAAATAGCTATGAAGCTCAAGAACTAACATTCGTACTTCGTAGTTTCAGAAAAATTCATAGAGAAAGGAACACACCTTTCGTTTCTGATATCTTCTGCGTCTAGGCTCACTGGCGTCTCCATGGCGAATATGGCCAGTATTTGGAGGAGATGGTTCTGCATTATATCCTGATGATTCCGTAATGGTCGAGGTAACTGACGTAACATAGAAAGCATATAATGAGCAAGAGTTGAGATAAAATTTTGAGGGCCGAATTGACGATGCATATTTACCCTCCTCTCCCTTCCGGTGCCAAAGTCCTCTGAGAATATCAGCTGAACATTCCGTATATAGTTCCTTGACCATAAGGGCTCGAATATGAGGTTGGAGAAGCGCAGGACAGAGAGGTTCTCGACTAGCTCCTTTCCAAGATAATGATCTATCCTGTAAAAAGTGGTATTACCAGCATAAAGAAAAATCATATTGCAAATACTGGCAAACTCTTTGTAAGCTTACTCCCTCGGTCCCAAAATTCTTGTCACCTATACTATATTACCGTCCCAAAATTTTGGTCCACTTTCATCTTTTGGTAAATTATTATACATAACTTTTTCGTGGTACCCACAACTTTATACCACTCTACACTTAACTAACTACTCTCCTTAAAAACCGCGCCGCCACCAAAGTGGGATAAGAATTTTGGGACGGAGGGAGTATATTATAATACATTCAACAAAGTAAATTACCTGAAGATTTGTTCCTCCTCTAAGTATTGCTTGAGAGCAGTGGTCAAAGCAGCAGAGGATTCAGAGTCTCGGCCAAAAGGTTTCTCGACAATTACCCTGGTCCATCCGTTAACTGAAGAAGCAGAAAGGCTGGCACATTTTACAGCATCTACGAATATGTTTGGTGGGATTGATAAGTAAAATAGTCGGTTTGAAACCCTTCCACCCTACAGAAACCAATCAAAACAAGAATATTAGTGAGAAGAATATGTTCTCCGATCCCAACATTACCGCCATTTTCTAAAGTGGGAGTTACAATCCATCTATGACTTCGACTATATAAATACTCCAACAAATTGGTTACTCTTGGAAAAGCCAATAGTTTTACCACTACTATTCGTATAAGGAAAGTTTTTATAATGATACCAACTTTAACTTAAGAGTCTAAATGCTTGCAACTAAATCTGATAATAACAAGGTGTAAGTTGAAAGTACATTTCAAGTACTAATTTTGGCGTTTATTCATTCATCAATTGAAAATCAAAGTGTATTATATAGTTGCAAAACTAATTTTCAGATCTAGCAATAAACACAAAACAGAAAAGAAACAAATTATTTTTCACACGAAGGATAATCTAATGAATATATGAAAATCGAAAATGAAAATTGTCTATAGATCAACATTAGTAAGAAATCTCAAACGATTTTTCACTTCACTACCTCATGCTCCTTGAGTTTCGCATTAAGCTCCGTAAAATTCTCCTCGGAGTCATATTGACCAGAGTGGTAGAAACATCTCTTCAAGAATTCTTCCATCTTTTCACCACAATTTTCCCTAAACAAAACATGAATCGTAAGCCTCATTAACCATAAGGTAACATCGAACAGAGCACAAATCGCCTAATCCTATTTAATTTAACACTTCTAGGAGTGAAGAGCAATTACCTCTTGTCAATCCGACAAGTAAGTGTCCTGCTAACCATATTTCTCAACTCTGCATCACTCATCTGCTACGCGCGTAACCGAAGATGGTGAAGTGCTGAAACCAATTATAGATAACTTAAACTACCATCAACATTGGTGGAAATCAAGCTTCATATTTAAATCCCCCATTGTAATGCGTTTGCAACTAAAAGTTGGACTGAACAAATTCTAAGACACAATGACAAGGAAAATGAGGCAAACCTCAGGAAGACAATCCTCATAATAAAGTGCAAAAAAGTGCAGGAAATATCTTCTTCTTGGCAAGGTCCCCAGAGGCCCCTACAACAGTGATACTAACAGTCGATTTATCCCCCTCTCCATCGAAAGCAATCCGAGTTTTTTCTTCTACCGGATGATTAACCGCCGACAAGCCCTCCAATTTCTTAGGAGGAGCTTCATCAGCATTAGCCAATTTTGCTGCCAGAGCACCTAAACATTTAAAAAAATTAGGTAAAACTGTAGAAATGTGAGTACTAACCTGCTATAAATTGCATTCACGACCCCAAACAAGCAGGATTCAAGAACGGAAGGATAAAGACTTTATAAGAAACAACAATTTTTTTATTAGGAAAATTAGAGGGAAATGAATACGGACGAACAAATCCAATCGAAGCAAATAAAAAACTAACCATCCTGCATAACAACGACATCGTTCAAAGCGGAGCTTTTTGATCGCAAAGAAACATCCTTTGACCCCAAATTCTTCTGAGAAATCACTGGAAAGCGGATGGTTTTCTGAAACTGATTAAACCCAACAGACGAATAAGCGAAATACGGCGAAGAAGAAGAAGAGCAGCAGTGATTTGGTGAAGAGAGTGAAGCCATCATATCAGCAAAAAAACAAGAATCAAGTGATTGTGTTGAAATTGAACAGCAATGAATCTTTGAAATAAAAGAGGTTGGAATAATATATTATGGAAGATGGGGCAAATTGAAATTGGAGTATAAACTTCGGAATCATCGAAGGGCTGGTTATATACTCTTAGACAGCTCTGAAAGGTTGTCTCTTCTTTATTAATTTCATTATAATAATAATTAATGACAGCTAATTCTATTTTTATTTTGATTCTTTTTCATTGATTTCGTTTTTTCTAATATTTTCGAAGTCAACTTCTATTAAAATAGCAATAAAATAGTTTTGAGAAACACTTTAAATAATTACTTTATCACATAAACTTAACTCTATTGCTGATAAACTCTCTAAAACAAACTTGAATCATGTATAAATTATGTCAACTTGTATTCTTTTAAGATAACCTCAAATCTGTTACTGATATACCGTTGATGATTCACTTACGTTGTCTCTAAAACGAAACTGAATCATGTATAAATTATGTCAACGTTTCAGCAACATGATCTCTAGTGCTTTTTGTGAATGCAATTTTAAAATATATATATAGAGAGATTAAGGTGTTGTTATTTTTAGTATGCACATGGTAAACTTATATATAAGGATATTCATGAGATTTGAACTCATAACCTTTGGTAACAAACTTAACACCTTAATTGATACGCCATTTAATAGGAATGTTTTTTTTAATTAACAATTGTTCATGGTTATCTAATATAGATATATTTATATATATGTATATTTAGAAATGATGCCAAGGGAAGTTCAAACTTCATACCTACCAAAATTGCATATTTGCAGATCACAACCGTAAGCATTTTCATAATTTTTTAAATCACTTACTTTTGTAATTACAGTCTAAATTTGATTGGCGACGGCATAAAAAAATTAAAAATATTTTTAATAATAAGAATAATTTACTGCCGCTAACATAAATATGCATTAACTGAATTAGAGCTGACCACATTCAGCCGCCAGATGAGACAACCCTAGCACCTACATGGGCTTTATTTACAGGAATTTGGACAGGACCTTAAAATCTGACATACCAGCAGTTAATGTCCTCATTCGATGTGGTTATTAAGAATTATTGTTAATTGTGTATAAAATTAGATCTCCAAATTGTGAATAAATCATAATTATAAAATTTTAACATTGCAGATAGTAAGAATTATTGTTAATTGTGTATAAAATTAGATCTCCGAATTGTGAATAAATCATAACCATAAAATTTTAACATTGCAGATAGTAAAACAAAATTTATGGGACAGAGCTATTACGTTTTATAAAAAAAACATATATGTTGAAATTAGATTCTATTATTTGGCCCTATTTCCTAAAGTTGTTTTCCTTTGTGACAATTTATATAAACGTTAGGAGTTCAAAGGTAAAGCAAACAAATGAAATCAAAATCCACCAAGACCGTTCGTTTGATAGCGACTATAAATTACCCTCGTCATTAAAAAAATAAAATCAAATGGTACGTATGAGCTTTCTGAAAATAAAATTTATAGCATGTTTAGTTTCACTTTTATTTATACAGATATTAATTTAAAAGTGGAGAAATTAAAAACACATTCATAGGTAGATATAAGAATATAAAACGCACTATTCTAGAATAAAATTCTCAGAGCAATATTGAAAATGCACATGAGAAATAATATATGAAATGCATGGTGTATTTGGGCCTCATTTTAAATGGCCCATTTTGCTATTTAATATCCCAAGCCCAAAATTAAATCAATTTAATTAAAGCCCATCGTTAGATAATTAAATCATCAAACGTCTGGGAGGTCTATGTCTATTCATGTATTCGGTGGATATTCTTTTTAACATTCAAATTAAAAAAAATTTAATGGCAAAAGAAACCTACTAGTGAAGTGTATACTAGATAAATCGGCTCACACATAGCAATATTTATAAGATTTTGAATTTATAACCATCGACTACAAGCTAAACACTTCAATTATAATATCATCAAGATCAAATTCAATCCTTTTGAGAATAGTTTCTAGTGAACTCTACCAAATCAAATGTTGTATATTAGTATTTTCGAAATTCAAGCTTATTTTATACTACTTTCTTTAAAATTTGCTTAAATTCCAATATTAACTAAATTTTGTAAAACAGATTTGTTGAACAAGTAGATTTTGGCAACAGAGAAAATACATAAACAAATTATTATACATATTACTAAAATAAAATTAATTAGTTATTAACATATATATGTACAATATATTTTTTAAATATAAGATTTGGATCTGATAGAAAGACATAGTTGTATAGGAAGCAAGAAGTATGCATATCACTTATATTTTTAATATATACCCCTTGTACTTTTTACACTTTTCTTAGCTCGTACATAAAAAAAAACATATAAAGTAATACGCATAAATGATATATCGAACATATTCAATCCAAACCCCCCATAATACAATGAAGAGTGCATATTACTTCTTTATTTTCTATTTTAAAGAGTCTTCCTGCATGATTCATTCCTTAATGTATCTATATTAACTTCTTGCATATTATATAGTACAATTTTGTAAATATGTAAGTTACTTATCTTGAAAATAAAGATTTTTTCTTATTCAAATCGAAAATTGATATTTGAAAATTGAAATTGCAATTTGGATCGAACGAAATAAGAATAATGAATCAATTAATTAGAATCCTTACGGAAAGCAGGTTAGAATGGATCCGGTTGCGCCCACCAATCTTGTATAAAAGGAATACTTCTCCATTTCCATAATTCTTATCCACTATCTTTTCAGTGATGTATTTAAACAGTGTTGTTAGTCGTATATAAAATTATATAAAGTTGTGGGTCCCATAAAAAAATTGTGTAATAATTTAATAAAAAAGGAAATGGGCAAAAATTTTAACACAACCTAAAATGTATAAGTAGACATAAATTAGGGGACAGAGGAGTACTATATATAGATGGCAAAATGAATGGACAAACAGACCAATTTCGGACCTATGGACCAACTCGCCTTTGCGAGCTGTCCAAGCTCACTTTATTAGGCCATGATATATGAAGCTCAACCCAACCTCGGGTTTCCGGCATGCGAGCAAGCTTAACCAACTACTCCTCCGTTCCGCTAAAAGCGGCTCACTTTCCTAATTGAGACGTCCCGTTAAGACCACCTCCAACGGTACCCTATCTTAGGGAATCTCTCAAAAATTTTTCATCGTTTCACCTCCAACAATACCCTAAAAACTCCCTTTATCATAAGGGTGACAAGATTTCTCCCCTTCTTTTGAGGGAGAATTTCGCCTCCCCTATCGTATCTTTGGGTTAATTATAATTAGAAAATCAATTGAAGATTGGCGCAAGTTTTCGATTTTCAGTTGGAAAACCTGAAATTGAAAACACAAAAACAAAATCAAGAGATCTGGACACATATATTGAAAACCTGAAATTGAAAATTCAAAATTTGGACTACGATTTGCACCGGATACGAAAACTAAAGATGTGAAGACAAACTGAAAACTCAAGAACTGATAAGAGCGTACTTACCTGAAGAGCCCAGCGATTTGCGCCGGAATTGAAGAACACAGAGAGATAGAGAGAGAGCTTGAGAGATATGAGGCGGTGAGAGACGGACAGAGAGAGGGTGAGACAGTGAGTGCAAGAGTGACCAAAGTGAGAGAGGGACTTTAATATTGAAGATCGGAATTGCGCCGGAATTGAAGATCGGAATTGAAGAACACGGAGAGACTTAGAGAGAGCTCGAGAGATGTGAGGCGGTGAGAGAGAGAGAGAGAGAGAGAGAGAGAGAGAGAGAGAGAGGGTGAGACAGCGAGAGTGAGAGTGACAAAGTGAGAAAGGGGTATTTATTTTTAGGTTATCATTATTTATTTTATTATGAATAATGATTTTTAATTTATTTGTTTAGAATAAAGTATTAATTAATTTTATTTAGAATAAATTTAGATAATTAGTATAAAATTAATTGAAATTATTTAATATTAATAAAAGGAAAATACATGAGTTGAACATTAATCGAAATTACATAACATGCTGAATATTAAAATTACATCTAATAATTGTTTAATAATTAGGAATATCATTTTCGGAGCCTCCAGTGCCTGAGAATAAATTTTGAAACGAACTTGGACAGTCGTCTTTTGGTGGGATGTCATTCTTCGCTTCTCGTAAATTTTAGTTTGATCAAGCCTAAGCAATTCACGTTTGTGCGGATCATCAATCATTTTCAAATGGATCATTAGGATGTTATTGTCTCTGATTAAGCTCTTAAGCTTACATTCGCTTAATGAATGTCTCTCGCATTTTCTCATTTTCTTTTTCAATGAACAAAAGAAGAATTAGCCCCGAACCCTCCTTCTTTTCTCGCTTTTCCCCTTCTCCCCCTTCTCCTCTGGTCGGTGGGATGAAGGAAAAAGAACACGCAACCACCCACACTCATCTACCTTATTAAATTGGGGCAAAGGGGGGTAAAAGGATTGGAGGAGTCTGAGGCGAGGGGCAAAGAAGTGTTTCGTAGGTTTACCCGTTGTTTCAAACCTTTCACAAAATCTTCAAGAATATGCCAAGTGTGGTTAAATTTGAAGCCATGCTTATGGTTCTTTTGTGTTATCATTTTTGTCATCCGAATCTGCAAAGAGATGAAATTTATTTGAGAAATCAAAGACAAAAACCAAGGAAACAAATGAAAATAAATAACCCCTTGAAATATGACTTAAAATATCTTGCTCATTAGCCCCACTTGGCTTCGTATTTTGTATTGTGACTATGCACACATTGAGTTTTAAATATCCTTCAAGATGATAGACATTCTATTTCGCAATGATCTACCGGTATGAATCCCTAGGGGGTTGTCGGAGTGGTAATTTTCTGAAATGCGTGATCAAAGGGTATCTTTGGATTGGTTGATGCCCACAATTGGGTCTTGAACAATATCAAGATAGGTTACAGAAAGAGCTTGATCTTCAACATGAGAGAAATTTAGTTGTCGTGACATTTCGAAGCAATTGTCTAAGGACGAAGAAAGGTAGTTGAATTTCTAATTGGGAAAGAAGTGTGAAGAATATATGTGGTCAAATATCTTATTTATAGAAAGGGAAAGCACATGGATTGTGCTTCCTCTTTGGATTGAAATAGAGGACAAGATTTTTTGCTTTATCATCTTATTTAGTAAATTTTAATACACTCTCTTCTACTTTATCATATTTTCTCTCATACTTTATCACTATTTTACTTCATCTAATTTCTCATTATATCATTCACCTTATCTCTCCTACTTTATAAACTACTTCTCTCTCAAATTTTATCATCTACTCTCTTAATAACCGTGGCAAAAAGAAATGAGCCGCTAATAGCGGGACGAAAGGAGTATTTTTTTAAATAGTTTTTATTTTTAAAATATATATTTATTATATAGAAAATGAATAAATATATATAACTCAAATTAAACATGAAATCAAACAAATTAAATGGATCATATTGTAAATTTATGTACAAATAAATATCAAAATTCATAGTCGTACCCAAATAAACACAAAAAAAAAGTCAATATAAAATATAAAACAACTTAATTATAATTGATCACATTCAAATCTTTATCTATTTACTTATCTCTTCCATATTTCCTTCGTTTGTATTTATAAAATAATACTCTTAATATATGTATTTTTTTTTGACGAACTTTTTTAGCCTAAAGTTATAGAGTCAAGGGGTTTTTAGGATGAATTTTTAAGGCCCAATACAGTTTTAGACTTTTAATTTCAGAACTCAATCCGATCTTTTTTTTAGAGTACCCCGTACCACCCCACCGAGTTAGACCGATATTTCCCCTTTTATAGAATTTTGTATATTGGTTAAAGGGAAAACGATAATTAATAATCGGTAATATTGCTTATTCATAACCTGACTCCAATATAATATAAGATAATTGACAAATGAAGTCGATGAGTTTTCTGCAGAATTGCATTATAATCCTATAATATTATATATATATATATATATATATATATATTATATAATATAGGATTTGGATCTAATAAGAACTAAGGATTTTTGTGAGAACTAAGAACCAATCTTATCCGTTGATTTTGTTAAATCAATGGATATATATAGTTTTTTAGTTAATTATTATAGCTTTTTAATAGGAATATATGAAAAAGGTTATAATTGTAATTCTCTTTTATGATTAAACTGAATCATAATTATTTAAGGTGCACGATCTCGCTTTATTATGGTAAGTTGAATTAATATTTATTTTTTAACTATATTTAATCTAAAAGACAAACCATCACATGCATTTTTTTTTTGGTTAAATATATATTTTTATTGCATAAATTAATTCTGAGTTTTCTTTATCCTTATTATTGTTCATCGTATAGTAATTCACATGTTGATAAAGTATTTGATACCACTGTTTATGAGGGTTTTCATATCTGTGAGTCTTAAATATTGATGAGTGATTTATAATTAATTAATTTTGGACTTTCCATTTTAAATACGTTAGATTCAAACCATTGAAGATTTTGTTTGGATTATATATATGCATCTGCACATATAAATTTATGCATCAGAACAATGCAAAGTTTCTAATTATCAATATTAACTAATGCACCAAAAAATAGTATCTGTGCATTCACAAATGCATTTGTGATTTAAATAATTGGCATGATGTGAAGAGGATGTATATTGACTATATTATATACTAAAAATGTTGCAATGCATATGAATATCAATATAAATGCATTTAAATATATAAAAGTATGCATAAAACAAATTACATCATGTGAACTTAAATACATGACAACATAAATGTATTTTCTGTTTTAATTTTCTTTGAATAGGAGTTAAATGCTATATCTATAAAAAATAAGTGAATTGCAAAAGTAGTCAATATGTGGGATGAAATTGCAAAAATAGCCAAGATGTGTGTAAATAGCAAAAATAGTCAAATAGTAAAAGTAATCATATTTACAACTCACTTTCCCATGCATTTATTGTAGCGGCGAAGAGAGAAGGATGGGAAATGACATTGCTGTATTTGTCGCATGTGGGATATAGATTTTGGCATTTTATTATATTTTTAATTGTTTTTAAATAATGATTTCACTTTTTTTCTAATGATAATTTTGGGATTTGTAAATTACTATTACACACTTTTGCTTTTTCCAGGCTAGACTTATCAATTTATATAAGTAGTTGCACTGTCAGAACATTTTTCAATTCTCAATGCTACTAGTGACCAATTTTGAGCCTGTATGATTTGACAAATGAAGCACGTGAGTGAGTTATATACTTACTATAAGAAGAGGTAGAGATATAAGTTACGTATCCTCTAGAATTTCTATATTAATCAGTGTTCACCATTCATTTTCATCACATGAATTGAAGGTTTCACCAATTCTAGATCGAGTATTTTCGAATGAGTATTTTATTGAAAGGTTAGTTTTCGAATTTATTTTTTATTTTTTAAGATTTTGTAAATTATTAAATTGTGTTTTAGGAAGCATGGTAGTAATTGTTATATGATTATTCGGTCTAGTAATTGATTTATGAAGCATAATCGAATTTCTGTTTTAGAAGCACAATAATTAATTATGAAGCATAATCGTAATTGATTTATGAAGCATTGTAATAATTATAAAGCATAGTGTAAATGATTTATGAAGCATTGTAATAATTATGAAGCATAGTGTAAATGATTTATGAAGCATAATTGTATTTCTTAATTTTTATGTCAATTGTATTTGTTTTTTTTTTCCTTCTACGTCATTTTTTTCTCAATTTAGTTTTTAGATTTGGTTTGTCAATTGTATTTCTTTTCTTTTTTTTTTACCTTCTACGTCATTTTTTTCATTTTTTTTTCTCAATTTAGTTTTTTCATTTGTTTAATAAGTAAAATAAAGAAATATAATTAATTAAATTTTGTTTTAATTTACTTATAAAATAAATATAAACTAATTTAAGTTTCTTCTAATATCCATAAAAACTAGAAATATATTTTTATGACCATTTTAGTATCATTTGGTTGAATATGTGATTTTTGATGAAGGAACTAGATGGCGGATGCTACAAGCGTGACCGTAAGATACGGCGGAAATTTCGTTGGTGCATAATACTCGAGGTTTTATGAAGAACTTGCATACATGCGAGCGGACCAATTATCACTATCAGGGCTAATACATCGAATTGATGCCACAATGCGATCAAGAGGATTGGATACACATTATTTGTTGTACACGACATCGTGTGCTAGATCTGGAAGAAAGTTGAAATCATTAATCTGTGACGATGACGACTTGATTCGACTAGTCCGCTTCGATGGTGATCCCGTTGTCTATGTTGTTCACATGACACCGAACAACGACACCGGCAATCTATTCGGACAAGTTTCTGGTAACAATCGACTGGAAAATGAACAACATTTTGAAGAAGCAGCAGCAGTAGAAGAAGAAGAAGAAGAAGAAGAAGAAGAAGAAGAAGAAGAAGAAGAAGTAGAAGAAAATAATGATGATGATTATGTGGAAGAGCAAGATGACGATTCTGATGACGATCAGATCAATTACGGCACATTTTTTGACTTCGTCGCATGGATTCGAAAGGAGGGTGGCTTCCATCGGCTCATGACCATTCTTGATCAACCAGAAAATGCATCCCCAATCTTGGGCGAAGGAGATGGATCTATTGAAGCAACAATCACAAATTGGATTGTTCCATTTATCCCAATTGGCCAACCAGGAGTCGTTGGGGTCAGGGATCTTGATCCAGTAATCGATGGTATTCTGGAGGTCGGGGCGACTTTTTCCACCAAGGCTGATTTGACGACTGTCGTTGGTTTGTGGCATTTAGAGTGTCGCAGGTCTTATAAAGTTGTGAAGACGAATAAACAATACCAATACTACGTATGTCTTAATGCCGGTACGTGCCCCTTCATATGAATAATTTTTAATATATAAATAAACCACTAAGCAAAATTAATATAAATACTTATGTATTTGACATTATACCACTTTTGCGCATCTGTTGTCAAGTTTGCACAGACTATGTACTCCATGAGGCTTTTGTTCGGCCTCCAAAAATGTCAATAATTGAAGTCCACGTCGTGCAATCACTATCCCACTCCGGAATGCATTTCTTCCAATCCGCGCAGAGCACGTTCTGTTAAATAAATGGAAAAAGTGCCAGTAATTATTTAATTAAATAAATGGAAAATATTTGTTATTACTTACAAAGAATGCCGAATCGACTATCACGGTCGGATGACAGTGGGGCGTAGCCAACACATCGATACCCAAGAGACACTTCATCCTCCTCAAAGCTCCCATGTATAGATCCATGTTCCCCTACTCCAACTCCTTGCGAAAATCCTCGATCTCGTCGAAAAGTGCCCCGGGGACAACAAAATTCGCAGTATACGTGAAACACCATAGCCCAAACGCCCGGTGCTGCTGAAAGTTTTCAACGACTATGGGATCGCTCATCATTGGGGCTCCCTACGGGTTAGCACGTGGAGCCGTCAATGACTAAAATTAAATGAACTAAATTATTAAAACAACTATAATTAGAAAAATAAATTAAATATATAAATTATACATACCTGATAAACTGAATCAACGGAAAATGTATCGAGCCAATTATGGTCGGACGACAGGGTGGGCTCGACTCGTACCAGATTGGCAGATGATGCACCGACCTCAACGCGGCGTGCTGAAGGCTGCTCCTGATCGAGAGCATAATACTGACGCAATTGCCACCATCAAAAGGAAGTGGGTGCATGGGTTGTGCACCGTATGACCAGCTCTGACAAGGTGGACAATCTCCGTAAACAGGATCATAATAGTCAAACATGCTCTAGATCGACTCCGGAGCATAACAGCCATACTCGTAGACGCTGTGTCGACCTTGCGTCGGCGGAATGACCGACTGCTCCTCTTCATTATTAGACTCATCGTCCACCTCCATAACCTCAGGCCGGTACACTGAGTCGGCTCTGTCCTCAACCCGGGGGGGGTTATTCCATATCTCCATAATCTCGGGTCGGTATACCGAGTCGGCTCTATCCTCAACCCGGGGAGAGTTATCCCCCATTTCCCCACGAATATTCCGCTCACGATGGTGCCCCATCGACACCGATTCACTCCTCACAAGCCTGTGTGGTGTATGGTTCGGACGGCTACCGCCCGCATGAGAGGACGTAGAAGCCAAGCATCGGCTCCTAGACGACCAAACACGGACCGAAATAGGTTTTTCACATCGTGAACTATTTTCTGCCGTAAGGTTCGGTGTTCTTCCCTCACACCTGCCCGGATGTCTTGGACGGTCAACAACTGCTGGTGACCGGGCACCCTCGGTCCCTCCTCCGTTCGGGCCCACTTACCACCTTCAGTGGAACGGTGTTGCCTGTGTCCAGTTCCTCTAGAACTGGATGGACGTTGTGTCTGCTGTCCGAATCGGTATAGCTCTCGTTCACCATGGTCCCATTGAAGGATAATTGAGGGTTAGTAACGATACCTTCCTCCTTCGTATGTTGTCGCGGCTTTGATTGTTGCTCGTGTGTCAGATCTTCTGATCTGTGTCCCGGCCTTTTTCTTCCTCTGGGTGGTCAGAGAACTGAAGAAAATAGATTACTGTCTCTCCCACACTACTCACGTCGTGCGTCTTTATTTGTGATTGTGTGTGTTTTGTTTCTGAACCGAATACTAATATATATAGGCTTCAAAAGCCAATATAATATTAATATATTTGTAGCTCATTAATTTAATTATATTTCTAATGGGCTTCCACAAAATTAGCCCATAATATAATTAATTAATCCACTGGGCTACTAATATTTATCAATTAATTGGCCCATCTAATTAATTCCAGATAAATAATATTATTAAATAATGTAAAAATACATTAATCCATTAATAATGATTTCTGAGAGACAATAAATAACTAGGCAACTAATTGGGCCAGATCAGGGATCCAATACAATAAATAAAGTGGGCCTCAAATTAATTAATTATCTATGCTCAACCCGAGCAAAATTAATTAATAAACACAGGCCACAATTGAGCAAGGGCTTGTATTTTAGACTTAATCGATCTCCGTATTTAAGATAGAAATATTCGTTAATTAATTAAGCTCACTGACAGCTTAAATTAATTAACATCTTATATTCATGAGTAGTACCACTCGACCTTATTAACACACCTGAACTTAATCAACCGGCCGGGTTTAGTGTGCTAATCCTTTCGAGTTCCTCAGGGGATATTATCAACCCATTTTACTAAGATACAGTTGCAAGATACAGACAACCAGCATGAGCCACAAATAACTACTAACACCCAAGATACGTAGATCCGGTCGCAATGACGTTCACCATAGTAGGTCAAAGTGATAGATAGCCAAATGCACTCAGCTGAAGTCTTACCAAGCTTAAGACCAACTAAGTCACCGAGATCTTGGTTCTCCACTAAGGTCAGTTAGGAGAACACATCTCACTTTGATCCGTCAATACACCACCTTAAGTGTACTAGTAAAGACAAGCAGCTAAGACAAGCCACTTCTTATCTAAACTGCAGCTTAAACCGACAACTTATCCTTAAGTTGTCTCAGCTGTGATAACTGTTTATATCTTGTCAGTTCAACCAATTTGTGTTGTCTTCTGTGATACCCGACACACCACACAAATCTAACTTTTATACAAAATAAAGGATAACATGTGCAAATATACATATTTATCAGATAGGAGAATAAAATAGTGGTAAGGACGAAAACACATTGTATACAAGCATAAAAAATGCTTCCAGTATACAAAATCCCAACAATTCTCCCACTTATACTAAAGCAAACTTTTAGTATACAATGTGTCAGTTCTAGGTACAAACTAGTACTCAGCTATATCTCAGCTATCTAGGTACAAACTAGTACCCAACTATATCTCAGCTATCTATCCTATCTATCACTGCATCTTCTCCCACTTATACAAAAGTTTCTGTAGTCCTAAGTGGGAAGCATCTCTACCATCCCGAAGCCACGAACATGCTTCTCGTAAGCCGGGAGTGGTAAGCTCTTCGTGAAAGGATTAGCTAGGTTGACTTCAGTTCCAATTTTGTCAATCACCACGTCACCTCGATTTACGAATACTCGTATAATGTGGTACTTCATGTCTATGTGTTTAGACACCTTGTGAGATCTAGGTTCCTTAGAATTTGTCACTGCACCCGCATTATCACAATAAATTGTACGCCTTAGGCAAATTCAACAAGTATCAAGATCCGAGGAGGAAATTCTTGAGTCAAACCGCTCTTTCAAGCTTCAAGCGACCACATACTCGCTTCCATGGTTGAGTCCGCAATGCATTTCTGCTTTGCACTCCTCCATGAAATGGCTCCACCTCCCAAGGTAAACACATAACCCAAGGTAGACTTCTACTCGTCTCTGTCAACCTAGAAATCCGATTTGGTATAACCCAAAGATACTAGACTGTCTGACTGGTAAACAAGCCTATAATCTCTAGTCCGTTTAAAGTACTTGAGAATATGCTTGACCGCAGTCCAATGTTCCTTTCTAGGGTTAGAATGATATCTTGAGACCATGCCTACAGCATATGAGATATCTGCTCTCGTACAAAGCATTGCATATATGAGGCTACTGATAGCGGAAGCATATGATACTAGCCTCATACTTTCTATCTCTTCAGGCGTTTTAGGGCACTGACTCTTGGATAGAAAAATGCCATGTCTGAAAGGTATTGAACCTCTCTTGGCTTTTTGCATGCTAAAACGAGCAATAACAGTGTCAATGTAGGACGCGTGTGACAAACTTAACATCATTTTCTGGCGATCTCAGATAACCTTGATCCCAAGGATGTAAGCAGCTTCACCTAAGTCCTTCATTTGAAGCTGCTCGGATAACCACATCTTTACGTCTGATAACACTTCAACATTATTGCCAATGAGAAGGATGTCATCTACGTAAAATGCAAGAAACACCACTGATCCGTTAACACAAATACGGTACACACACCTCGTTAGGACAGGATACAAATCCATAGGATTTGACTACCTCGTCGAAAACGCTAGTGCCATAACCGGAAAGCTTGCTTAAGTCTATGAATAGACTTCTTAAGCTTCCAAACTACATGCTCTTCGCCCTTCTTCACATAACCATCTTGCTGTTTCATGTAGATGTCCCTACCTTTTTTAAGGTGACCGTTTAGGAATGCGGTTTTGACATACATTTGCCAGATCTCTAGGTTCATGTGAGCTGATATGGCAAGGAGAATCCGAATGGACTTGATCATTGCTACAGGCGAGAAGGTCTCTTCGTAATCAATACCTTCTTTCTGGGTAAAACCCTTCGCCACTAGCCTGGCCTTAAACGCCACGATCTCTCCATTCGGTCCTCTCTCTTTCTCTTGGATACCCACTTACTACCAATAGTCTTGCAGCCCTCAGGTAGTTCAGTGATCTCGTATACATCCATATCAATTATGGACTTAAATTATGAGTCCATAGCGATTCGCCAGGAATCTGCATCTATATCTCCCACTACTTCGTTGTAGGTCCAGGGATCAACGGTATCCTGTTCATCTGCCGGGAGATGATCAGACGTCCCCAGTGAACATATACCAATCAAGTGTAAATATCACCCTCCCACTACGTCGAACAGTGTCAGGTGTTGTGTTAACAGATTGTGCAGTTACTCGTGGAGTACTATCTTGCGCAACTGGCTGTTCAAGTGGAACTCGACCACCTTGTAATTCCTCAAGGATGATGTCGACTCGAGATTAATGGTTACTAATGTAATCCTCTTCTAAGAACCGAGCGTTAGGGCTAACAACGATCTTCTGTTCTTTAGGATCATAAAAGTATCCACCCTTCGTTTCCTTTGGATACCCTATGAACAACATCACTTCTGAACGTGATTCCAATTTGTCGGCCTGCCTATTTAGTACATAAACAAAGATAACCCCAAATCCTTAAGTGGTGCATCTTGGGTTTGTGCCCGCTCCACAACTCGAAAGGGATCTTTTGTACCAACTTGGAATGCATACGGTTCAAGCAAGTATGCTGCGATCTCTCAGTGGCATATCCCCAAAAGGAAACCGGCAAAGTCGCATAACTCATCATCGACCGAACCATCTCTAAGAGACTTCGGTTCCTTCTCTCGACACACCATTCTGCCGAGGCGTGCCCGTCTTTGTCGGTCACGGGATGTAATCCCACATTCTGTCAAGTAGTCCTTGAACTCGTTGGATAGGTATTCCCTACCACGATCAGATCGTAGTGTTTTGATTTCTTTACCTAGCTTCTTCTCCACTTCTGCCTTGAATTCCTTAAAGGTTTCAAAGCAATCCAACTTGTGGCGAAAAAGGTAAACATATCCATACCACGAGTAATCGTCAGTAAATGTGACGAAGTACTCATACCCTCCACGAGCTTCTGTAGACATGGACCCACACAAGTCAGAATGTATCTAACTTAATACTTCTGTGGCTTTATGACCATTTGCCTTCAAAGGCCTAGTCATCATCTTTCCTTCCAAACAGGTTTCGCAAGTTGGAAATGGTTCAATCTTGGAGACACTCCAATGATCCATATTCCACCAACCTTTGAGTCATGTTAAGATTGATGTGATCTAGTCTTAAGTGCCACAAATAAGTTTTGTTTACCTTAGAAGACTCTTTCCTCTTCTTAGGATTTGATGATGAAGAAGCAATAGTAACAGAACTACGCGGTTTACAAGTAATAGTATATAAAGATCCGTTTAATGGTCCACCACAGATAAAATCATCGTCTTTCATGATAGAAACTTCACTATCAAAACTTGATTTATTACCATCCATGGTGCAGAGTTTTGAAACAGAAATAATGTTTCGCCTAAACTCAGGCACATATTAAACATCTTTAAGTACTAAAACAGAACTATCAAAAGATAGATGTAAATCTCCAATGGCAATTGCAGGAACTTTCGATTCATTTCCCATTGAGATTACCACCTCGCCATTGCTCAATTGCCTTTTCCGCAAGAAACCTTGTAATGTGTAACAAACATGATCAGTTGCCCCCGAATCCACTACCCATTCGTGGGTAGAAGAGGAAACCAGAACAGTTTCAGTTACAAGAGCGACTCGCGTCTCTTTCTGTTTTGCCTTGACATCTGGATTATAATTATTCCAGTATCCTTTCTTACCACTCTTGAAGAACCTTCCTTTCTCCTTTGACATTCGCATGTCGCCGGTAAGGACCGTCTTCTTACTCCCACTGCTCTTCTTGAAATGTCCACCCTTTCTGCTCTTTTTCTGGTTTCCGCCTTTCGGAGGATTCCTTGAACTACTAGGGATATTCAAGACTTGACCACTCTTGCCCTTTCATATAACCTCTTTGACCGCTACCAAAGATTTGAGTAACATACTCATAGTAAACTCGTTCTTAGACATAGCGGTCCTAAAACAGAAGTTCTTATAAGACCTTTGCAGAGCTTTTATTGGGAGCAGTAAGATATCTCTTCCACTCTATGAAAGTATTTAAAAATTGTTAAACCCGTTAGGGTTTGGTTGGTGAGACTGTTTAGGAACTCGAAAAATTTCGAACAGACATATCTGAAAAATATAATTTGAAAAGCATGTATAAAGTTAATATTTGTACATAATTCGTAATTAACCATCATTGTACCCTTTTGAAAAACCAATGATGTTAAATACTCGAATAGCCCTAGAGATCACACTCGCAAGCCACTCGGGGATGCGACGCTTTAAGGGAGTGTGTTGTGTTTTATTTGGTTTTTTATTTGTGTGTGGGGTGGCTTTTCGCGAAGCGCTCCCAACTACTCAATAATAATTAAATATTATATTAGAAAACCCATCTCAAGAAACTCGTGGTTCAAAAATACAAGCAAGCCACTCAGGTGGAAGTTTACTCATATAATTGTTCCACTTTTGTGTAGGGTCCAATTAATGGAGGTCCGATTAAATATTTAATTTCCAATTTAAATGGAATCCAATTAAATTTTTAATTTATTATTTGCTTAGTCTTTTTCTTCAAAAGGTTCATTTTGAATCATGCATATCCACATAATTCCTAAAGCATGCAATTTCTAAGCGCATATAATAAAACGTGCTCGCAAAAATTAAAACATGTTTTAATACGACGTAAATCCTATTTACATGCTTTTCTAAGCGCAATTAATCACATAATCGCATGCTAAAGCATAATAATAAATAAATGCGCAAATAGAAAATTTTAAAACGTCGTTATCGGACTTTAAATCACGTAATTTCTAACTATTACATAGCCCGATCAACGTACAATTCTTCGATCTTCAAAATCTTCGAATTTGAAAACTGCATCGAATAGTGTCATCACCACGTCATCAGGGGGTCTGCCACGTGGCAGACACGTGGCAGACATGTGCTGCCTGGTCAGCAAGGGCTGACGTGGCGCGCTACATAAGCCTCCACGTCATCATCTTCTTCAAGTTTCAGACCGCCGCTGCCGCCGCCATTCCAGGCCGGTTCCCGGCCGGCCGTCTGCACCAGGAGGAGCGCCGGAATACGGAGAGCCTGGAACCGGCTTCCCCGTGCCGAGACTCCGCTCCGCCCGCGGCGGCGCAGATCTGCGCCTGCGCCCGGCGCGACTGCTGCGCGCCGCCGCGTGCTGCCGCGCCTTCCACGGCCGTCCACAGCCCTCCTCCACCGTCTCCAAAGATCCTTGACGTCCCCCCAAACATCGGTCCGTGCTTAATTGCCGCCTGGATGCGCCACCGCGACATGGAGCTGCGAATTTTCGCAGCTTGTCGCCGGCGAGCTCCGCCGCGCAAATACACCACTTTACGAGCTGCGATTCGTTCAATTGATTCATGGGTGATGATCCTTGGACGATTTTAGGCCACCATGAACGGATCCCGGCCTAAATCGTCTGACAATTTCCCTCAATTTCGAACAAAGTCGCCGGAAAAATATCATGGTGAGCAGCTCAATTCCGATATCTATTTGGGTCGCATCCGGGATCGGATGACCCCTTATCACCAATCTACGCGAAGCCTGCGAGACGAGGAATCCATAAGTTCAAGCCGATCGGAAAACGGACGTCGGATTTGCCGGGAATCGCGGCCGCAAAATGCGGCGGAACCCTAGAAAACTAGGATTTTCTGGCCAATTTGGGGATTTCTGGACAGCACGAGCACTTCTCCTTTCCGACGCTATTCCGGACAAACCAGAAATTGGAATGGGTTGTACGATCCACGCGCCCCCACGCACCATCGCAAGTCGGCGGTCGTGTTATGCCAGTTTCTAGGGTTTCGCCATTTTCCGTCCTTCTGTGCGTCGCGCCTCGATTTTCGTGCATCCCGAACCAATTACAATACAATAACAGTACAATCACATAACGCATTGGTCCTATAACCTATTTGTGGATTTTCTCACGAGAAAAACGTTACAACGGGGTCAAAACAATGGCTCGCAGGCCGCCCCAAACACGAAAAATAACCCGATAACGACGGAATTGAACCCTAATCATACACATAACAACAATAATCAGAGCCTAAACCAAGCTCTGATACCAATTGAAGGATAATTGAGGGTTAGTAACGATATCTTCCTCCTTCGTATGTTGTCGCGACTTTGATTGTTGCTCATGTATCAGATCTCCTGATCTGTGTCCCGGCCTTTTTCTTCCTCTGGGTGGTCAGAGAACTGAAGAAAATAGATTACTGTCTCTCCCACACTACTCACGCTGTGCGTCTTTATTTGTCATTGTGTGTGTTCTGTTTCTGAACAGAATACTAATATATATAGGCTTCAAAAGCCAATATAATATTAATATAATTGTAGCCCATTTATTTAATTATATTTCTAATGGGCTTCCACATAATTAGCCCATAATATAATTAATTAATCCACTGGGCTACTAATATTTATCAATTAATTGGTCCAGCCAATTAATTCCAGATAAATAATATTATTAAATAATGTAAAAATACACTAATCCATTAATAATGATTTCTGAGAGACAATAAATAACTAGGTAACTAATTGGGCCAGATCAGGGATCCAATACAAGAAATAAAGTTGGGCCTCAAATTAATTAATTATCTATACTCAGCCCAGAGCAAAATTAATTAATAAACACATATTCATTCCACTAGAGAATCCGTGCTGACTTACCCCTTTATCCCAAATTGGGCAAGGGCTTGTATTTTAGACTTAATCGATCTCCGTATTTAAGATAGAAATATCTGTTAATTAATTAAGCTCACTGACAGCTTAAATTAATTAACATCTTATATTCCTGAGTAGTACCACTCGACCTTATTAACACACCTGAATTTAATCAACCGGCCGGGTTTAGTGTGCTAATCCTTCCGAGTTCCTCAGGGGATATTATCAACCCATTTTACTAGGATACGGTTGCAAGATACGGACAACCGGCCCCGAGCCACAAATAACTACTAACACCCAAGATACGTAGATCCGGTCGCGATGACGTTCACCACAGTAGGTCAAAGTGATAGATAGCCAAATGCACTCAGCTGAAGTCTTACCAAGCTTAAGACCAGCTAAGTCACGGAGATCTTGGTTCTCCACTAAGGTCAGTTAGGAGAACACATCTCACTTTGATCCGTCAATACACCACCTTAAGTGTACCAGTAAAGACAAGCAGCTAAGACAAGCCACTTCTTATCTAAACTGCGGCTTAAACCGACAACTTATCCTTAAGTTGTCTCAGGTGTGATAACTGTTTATATCTTGTCAGTTCAACCAATTTGTGTTGTCTTCTGTGATACCCGACACACCACACAAATCTAACTTTTATACAAAATAAAGGATAACATGTGCAAATAAACATATTTATCAGATATGAGAATAAAATAGTGGTAAGGACAAAAACACATTGTATACAAGCATAAAAAATGCTTCCAGTATACAAAATCCCAACACCCATATGATTGTGGGCTGTAACGAATTCTCAGCCGGAATGTAGGACACATGAAATCGATCGTCTCCAATGACACTATGTCAATACGGGGTTTGTTTCTCCGTATCGGATGATGTGAGACCATCTAGGACAATATGCTGCAATTACATTAAATAAATTATTATTAAACAAAATAAAATTCAAAAATATATATATAATATAATCAACATTAAATTAAAAAATTATAAATCAACTATAAATTAAATATATTTAGGTGATGCTGCCAGAAATTGTTAAGCATATGCGGTTGGCCTCCACCGAAGAACCAATTCTTCCAACGAGAAATTTCAGTTGTTGACAACATTTCTGCAGATATCACTCCTAAATCTGGAATAGCATCATAAGACCAAATCTACAATGCATGAAAATCAATATTGATTAGTATATGAAATATATCAATAATTTAAATAATTAAATTAAAAAAAATCATAATACACACCTGGGTGCCCAAACGGGTCCATAGAAATGATATTTTTTTTCGAAGTGTGTTCCGCCGTTTTCGGAACAAAAGTACAATAGTGCTTCAGAGCACCATAAGTGTATGAGCCCCACGGGAATTGGCAAAATGCTCGTAAATTATCTACTAATATCCAAATCCACGTGTCCACCACTCTCGTGTCGCTGTAACCGAAGGCAAAGAAAAATAAGGCTAGAACATTAGCCACCTTCAAATACCTCAACTCATCCAACTCCAAATCTCCACTCTCGAACTTTTTTCAAGCAATTCTCTGTCCGTTATTGATGTACAACCATTTAATATGGTGTAAACAGTCGAGGAACGGGGATCATGCTGAGCATGCAGATCAAAATTGCAGGATCCAAACATTAAACCCGTGCATAATCGAAATAAGAAAAACGGATAGTCATCCCGGACATGGAAAACCATATAACATAATCATTTTCGTCCACTTGAATCTCATGACACATCAACATATGAAGAGTCATGGCCGCATTCCTACCCACCATCTAATCCATAAAGCCTCCAAAAACACAATTCCTAAACTCCTCCACTACCTCACCATCCCCGATAACACCTAATTTTTTTTAATAATATTAAAATTCTTCGGGTTGTATTCTATGTCTATCCTCGAATTGGCATCGAACATATCAATTCTTTTAAAAACAGGCTGCACCTAAACAATTTAACAATTTAAAAAAAATTCAAATCCCGCTCGGCTGAAACGAAATACCGCTCGGCGAGCGGGATTTCAGACGACAATCAGTCCACACATTGTGTAATTTTGAAACAACAAAACCACAATTTTTACCATCAAAAACCATAAAATCACAAATCTAATTAAACAAAATTTATGCTCAAATACGAATAGTTCACAGAAAATTCAACTAATTAAACAATATTCATGCTCAAATCCGAATAATTCACAGAAAATTCAACTAATTAAACAATATTTATGCTCAAATTCGACTAATTCTCAAAAAAAAAAAAAACTCAAAAATCATAAGATTCGCGCCAAATTAACGGATAAAATTCGAGCGGGATTATAGCATTCGAACAAGACTAACTGATTGGCCATTCTCGTGTTTTCGTGTCGAATTCTTCTCCAAAATTGACTTCGCGAGCGGTCTTGAACGGGAATCGGTGACGGGAACGAGAGAATGATGAGAGAAAGTGACAAATATGGATATTAAAATCCAGATCTGTTCAAATCCCGCTCGGTCCTGCTCGTGAAGTCCCGCTCGCCGAGCGGGATTCGACAATTGTTGGCCGAAACACGCCGAGCGGGATTTGACATGAGATCAGACGAAGTCCCTCTGGTAGAGTTCCGCTCGCCGAGCGGAATTTTACAGGAAATCCTATTGCCGTCGAGTGGGATTTAACAACAAAGGGAGCCGAGCGAGATGTGATTCGAGCGGGATTCGAGCAGGACTGAGCAGGACACGAGCGAGAAACAACGAGCGAGATTTGAGAGGATGTTATAATTATGAGCGGGATTGAGCGGGACACGACCAGAATTTATTATTTACGAGCGGAATTAGTGACTATATTTACGTTCATACGTTATTTTTGTTTGTTTCCTCACTGCATTCGTCTCGAATTCCGAAAAACACTTGAAAATGATTGGTGTCAGTCAATTTTTTCAAAAAGTAAGGATAGTGTAAGTAAAGTTGGATATTTTGTGTAGCAAATATAAGGATTGGGTAAATTTAATTTTTGTTATATGAAATTGGGTAAAAGAGAATAATACCACATACAATAATACACCATAATGTGTTTGCATTTTGATTAATATTAGTATGCGTTGTGTATTGATATGCATATGTTAGTATACATTCTTGCACACACTAGATATTAATAATGTATGCATATTAAATGTTGAAATTAAACAAACTACAAATTAACAGTTTGATTATTTGTCCGTAATTCAAATTTTCCAATTGGATTTTTCTTATTTTGCACAATCATGGTTTTTTTTCCTGAAAGATACATATTGTTGTTATAGGTCGATACAGATTTTGTTACATGACGATTTTTCATCATACTCAAATTAGACTCAACATCAAAGCATCAATCTGATCTCTCAGCTGTAAATCTATTTATCAAATTTGTGCATATTTAGATTAATCATATTATATATGCACTAATTGTACAACAATATGCATATCTACACGTGACAATTCTTGCATACAAAATCCATTAAATATGCATAAAACTTACTACTATCTGCATTCACTACAACAAAAAGCTAATAGACAACGGTTAATAACCGTTGTCTATCATGAAACGTTGTGTTGTCGTATGTACCGTTGTCGTAGGTGTTCGCTGATAGACAACGGTTTTTAACCGTTGTCTTTAAGATTTTTGACAACGGTTATAAACCATTGTCTTTTGAATGTTCTACCCGTTGTCATTTGGTCTTTCGACAACGATATAAACCGTTGTCGTATCATTTTTAAGCGTTGTCATATGAATTTTAGACAACAATAAAAAACTATTGTCGTATCATTTTTTTTCCATTGTCGTATGTAATTTTAGACAACAATAAAAATCGTTGTCGTAGACATGCATGTCTACCGTTGTCGTATATACTTTTAACAAGTATTTTCATAAAATCAATTTACCGTCATCAATAAAACCAATAAAATCCTGTAATATTTTCATAAAATACTTATCAAGAAATTTCATAATGTAATAATAATTCATTGTTCTACGACTAAAATCTCAAATACGTACAAAATATAACAAAAGAAGTTCATTACAAAACACCTTGCCGATTCGGAACCAAGTACTTGAGCAGCAGCAGCAGTTGGAGAATGTTTTCTGGTTCTCTTTTGTTTGCTTCCTGGTTCCGACACTTCCTCCTTTATCCTACAATTGATGACAAACATTGCTCGGTACTGGGTCACATACTTTTCATGCCTGTAGTTAACAATAGGTTGAAAAGTTTCTATATTAGGGATGGAGTTGAGATTTCATAACACCAAAACAGCTTGAGCAAGTTAAAAGTAGCAGAGTTAATGATAAATCTAAGAAACAGAGGGAACTCAGTAAAACATATTGCATCTTCCCACATAGTTCCCTGATATAGCCTTAATGTGAAAACATTGGCAAGGCTACGACCCTCAGCTACCATCACTTTTGCTACAAAATGATATAAAAAAGTAAGATTGATATGTAAACAATATGTAAAGTATGGACTGTTATGACAGAAACATTGATAGAATATATCCGAACATATCACTTGATATTTTACAAGTACATCTAAGAACCGATCCTTCAAAATAAACAAGGGAATTTAGCACCACCTGCTGAGAAGAATGACAAAACTGGACTAAAACACTTAATTTACGTTTTGTACATTACACGAGTCACTTCGTGTGCTTCTTTAAGCGTGTAGCCTTGAAGCCAAAACATGTAAGCCAACTATAGAGTTCAATAGAAAAAGAATTACCATCTCACCATGAAACAATAGCAGAATGCATATTATCCATAATAGCAGTTCAAAGCATCACATGCAAAAGTTCACACTAAAGAGATGAATGATACAATTCCAACTGTTTACCTGCAATCCATAAATAAAGCTGCAGCTTGAGAATTTTACTATAAGTTACTGTTGGATATGAGTCAGTAGATGATACTCAGTTGTTGTTCGGTTAAAAGAAAATTGGGGGAAATCATAGTAGTACTATGGAATTGAAGATCCCAAAACCTAGCTGATATCAGTAGATTAGTGTGTTGTTAGGATTAGCTGATGTATAGGTTAGACTTGATATATTTATTATTATTTTTGTCTAAGTCCTGTACGGGGTAGTTGTTGAACTGATCTTCTGTCGAAGATACTTTTCAGAACCCCACGTCATCAGTGTAATCACTTGTGTTCTTCGATGCGACTGATCTTTCACTCGAAGAAGAGAATCACCGACAAATCATCGGAGAAGACTACTCCCGGCTGATAGTCATCGTCGAAGAACGAAACAAGCACGGTACCTTCGGTAGCCGCACCGACCTACTCGGTAGATGCCCCGTCGGCCGACTCAAAGAAGAAGACAGAGACTTTTTAGTCTACTGTATCCTACGGAAAGCGACCCAGCTATTCAAGTCTTTTCGAAAAGTTCAGCAGAAGACATACGAGGTTGTTGAACGGTCAACTCTGACATTCTCACCAACTACAAATCTCGACCAATGAGAAGCCGACAACGCTTACCTACTCTACACGAAAAGTTGCTCTCATGAACGCGTGCATTAACTGCCCTGCTGCAACAAGTTCGAATTAATGGCCGTTTTCTTTGGAAGTTTGTGACACGTGGCATCGTTGTCTCCAACGGACATATGCCATAACTCACAACTATAAATAGAGAAGTTTTTGAAGCTCCGAAAAGAAGAGAAACGGAATTTCAAAAGGGACAAACTCAAGTTCATAAACGCTCTAGAACGCTAAAAGATCATCCAGAGGAAAACTTGCATACTTAGAAGATTTCTCAGTTTTTTCTCTAGAGTTCTTACATCCCTTTCTTCTCTATACTAAGCTCATTGTCATATTTATAGCTTAGATTCGAAGGAGTTCACATTTAGTGAATTGTTCTTATTGTAAGACCTCCTTCTCAGTTGGAGAAAATTCCCTTCCCTTTCAGACTTAGGTTTGGATTGTAAAGTCGCTAAGGACTATAACTCAGAGGGAACTGTCCATTGCACAGTATCCCTGCTGAGGCTTGCTCAAAATAATCAACAAGTTCTCTTGCCTTGTTCAGGACCGTGGACGTAGGATCTTGCGTATCCGAACCACGTTAAATCGCTTGTGTTCTTTTACTGTTTTATTGCATAGCATTCAACTGACTTGAAAATCATAAGCTTGCATAAAACGTATTTATAAAGCGCACAGCCAAAAGATTTAACTTGCTAAAACGCGTTTTCAAAAGAGACGAATTCGGGCCCCACACTTTCCGCACAACGATCTCCGACCGATTCTCAAAGTACTCGACAACGGTCGGTAGGGAGAGAGCTTAGTAGGCCGACTCACTCGTCCCGTGATCGAAGGCTTATTTGGCACTCGTTCATCATCGGTTGCAATCATCGGCCTCGGTGACCTTCATTGAGAAAAAGAAACCGAGCTCAGTGTATTCACCCCCCCCTCTACACACCGACTTATCATCTCCGGACCAACAATTGGTATCGGAGCGCACGGTGTTCAACCGATCGCGGGTTACGAAATCGTCCTCTCGAACCCGATCCCAAAACCATTTTCCTGCATAAGCATCTTTTCGGCATCCTTATACTCTTACTCTTACAATGTCTGATATGTCAGGTATTAGGATGGTACCGATGTTCTCAATAGAGAACTACACGGTATGGCGCGTACGTATGGAGGCACACCTAACGTCACTCCACGACGGCATGTCGATGTCCTAGAGTCGGGACCGATCATTCCCATGATCGACGGCGTAATATTGCTGTTCCTGGAGGAGGCGTGGGAGCACAAACTGGTGCTAAGGTTCCCAAAGATAAAACTGCCTTCACGCCTAAAGAAAAGAAGCTGCACAACCTTGATCGAGTTGCACGTAATGCCATACTGACTACGCTCAGTGACTCACACCTCGGAAAGGTACAGGATTGCAAAACGGCGAAAGAGCTATGGGACGCCTTGGGCATACTGAGCCATGGAACCCCTCGGATCAAAGAAAACAAGCTCGAGCTAGAGCGTTCGGTTGACGCCTTTGCGAATGGAGCTCTTCGAAAACCATTGACGAGCCGAGTGTCGATTCACCAATCAAGTCAATGTCATCAATGGGGAGGTCGGGGTTCACCAACAAGGAGATGAACACCAAGATCTTGAGAGCGTTGCCCCGACAGAAGTGGCTTCCATTTGCTACTTATTTACGTCGCTCTGATCTAAATGCTCTAACTCCTGATGTTATATTTTCAGAATTAAAATCGGAGGAATTCGAGCATAGCCTACCCCAAAAGTGCTTAAGCGCTCCAGCTGACACATAGTTCGATCACGCCTTCAAGGCAACACGAGCCAAAACCAGGAGCCTATTTCCTCAAGCAAAGCCGTGGCCACATCGGTAGCAAAGTCTTCCGAGACTTCGAGCCCACGACCGCCTAGCACCGATGGCTCTCAAATATCAGAGGGAAAAGGAGAGAGTCAGAAAGCTGAGGAAATACAACCGAGATTCTTCTTCAGGTAAGAAAGACTATCATAAGAAAGAAGAATCTAATCCTTCTACTGAATGAAGGAAATCGGAGTCTCTTCCCGGTCTAAGGACTCAATGGTAAGAGCAGCAGAAACATCCACTGCTAACTGCACCGCAAGAAGGAGGGACACTATCGGTACGACTGTCCCGAACTCTCGGTACTCAAGAACGAGCGAGCCAGGAGAAAGAAATTCGCCAAGAGGAACCTATATAGCCGGAGAGATATCCGACAACTCAATTGAGGAGGATACATTCATGTATTCTTCCAAGACGAAGCCGCATTCGTCGCAGTTGAGGTCGCAGAGACGGTTCCCGATGAGTCGGCCGAATGCGTCGATGGCCGGAGAAGAGGCCGAGGTAAATTCTAAACACATTATTACCTCTTCTTCACACAAGCACACAAGACACGTGCTCGGTCACGAGATGATCCTCTAGATGTGGTACAAGCCTACGACGATGCGCTAGAGGAACAGATTCAGCGAGCAGAGATTCGCAGAACCATCCAGGGAACTTGAAGGGTAAAGGCCGAGAATCGGAGACTTTCTTCCGATTGTCGGGTCTCTACTCGAGTGGGATCTAGTTGCGAGACTCAAGGAAGAGATTGAATCTCTTATGACTAAGTCTCGGCTTCAAGAGACTCGAGATCTCGGTTCGACCAAAGGACAATTTCGAGAAAGAGACCGAAATAGCCCAGCCGGTGGTGAAAGAAAAATAATAAAAAAAATAAAAAAGAAAAAATAAATGAAAAAAGAAAAAAAAAAAAAAAAATAAAAAATATGATAATAAAAAATGTAAAAAGTGTTTAAGTGGGAATGGAGGGGTGTAGTAAAAAATGGGTAAATTGGATTAAAAAAAGTATAACAGGAGAGAAAAGAAAAGGATAAAAGAGACAAGTAGAAAGGAAGGGAAATGGGGGAAGTAAAAAGAATAAGGGAGGTTAAATGATGGGGGAAAAGGAGGAAGTAGTATGATCTAAGATAAGATAGGGATATTTGGATTTTGAAAAATTAAAAGGAGAAAGGAAATGTGGGGGGAGTGAGGTGGGAACCGTGTATAAGTAATGAGGAAAGAAGGAAAAAGTTGGAGGTTATGTAAAGTGAGGTATTTAAGTGTAAGTGTGGAAATTGTAAAATTAATTTAACATGTTAGTGGTGGGAAGAAATGGGTGATTTAATAAAGGTAGAAAAGTAATTAAAAATTGGGAAAAAGGAGAGTTTTTTTCATATAAATATGGGAAAAAAAAATTAGTATTTTATATTTTTTGGGAGGTTTGGTAAACATTAGATAGGAGAAGAGTGAATGGGGTATATAAAAAAGGAAGAAAAAAAAGAGGAAAGAAAGTAAAAATAAAAAAAAGTGGAGGGAAAGGAGGGGGAATGGGGATAATATTGATAGAAAGAGAATAAAGTGAAATGAAGAAGAGAAAAAAGAAGAAATAATGAAAAAGAAAAAAAAAAGGGAAAAAAATTAAGGGAGAAGTAAGAATAAAGAAAAGGAGAGAAGAAGTGGGAATGAGGAAGACGACGCCTGAGATGTGAGGGGGGTAAGATGGGGGGGGGAATATGTTGGAAGGAGAAAGAAAAGGGGGAAGATTGAACTCAAGTAAAGAAAGGAGAATGGATGAGAGAGAAAGGATAAAAATAATAATGGGAAAAACGAAAAGAAGGAAGGAGGAAGGAATAGGGAGAAGAGGAGAAAAGAGGAATTTAAGAGGGATTGTGCAAGAGGAGTATGAGAAAGAAAGGGAGGGAAAGAAGGTGGAAAGCGCCAAAGAGAATTGGAGAAATATGTTAAAGAGGAATGATGGTTAATCCCTCCCGGAGGGGGGGGAACAAAAAGATGGGGAAGGAACCGAGATGAAAGGATGGAGATGGGAGGGGGAGGAAATAAAGAAGAAAAAGAGCCAAAAACCCCCTGGTAAGGGGAGAGGGTGGGAGTGAGAAAAGGGGGATTTTGTTAATGATAAAAGAGGGAGTTAAATGGTGGACCAAAGGTAAAAAAAAAAGGAGGTGAGTTAAATAAAAAAAAGAACGAAAAGAGAAAAAGAGGAAAGATAAGAGGTAAAAAGAATGAAAAAAAATAGGAAATAAAGAGGTTAGAGAAATGTAGGGGGGGGGGGGAAAGAAGAATAGTAGATGATTGAATAAAGGGGAGCAAAAAAAAAAAAAAAATAAGGAAGGGAAAAGGGTAAAGCAGGAAATATAAAAGTGGGGAAGAAAATGGAGAGATGGGATAATAGATTTGAATCGGGGAAAAAATAAAATAAAGATTAGGGGATAAGAGAAGGAAAAAAAGAGAAATATGTGATAGAAGACCTTGATATGAATACAAGCGAAAAATAATAGGAACTCGTAAAAGTTGAAAAAGAAAAAAATAAAAACTATGAAGTAACCTCGAAAGGACTGAGAAAGAATAAAAGGGAAAAGAGAAAAAAAGAGAAATGAAAAAAAAAAAAAGTGAAAAATGTAATGAAAAAAAAATAGGGAAGGGTGGGGAGGGAGAACCCGATAGAAGAACCCAAGGAAAACTTGGGGGAAAGGGCTGGAGGAGGACCATAGAAGTAGAACAGAAGGCTTAAACTATTTGGAGAAGAGAAAGCAAATTATGAGGGGAGAGAGAGAAGAGGAGATGTAAAATGACCAGGAGGTGGGAAGGAGATGATAAACTAATCCCTCCCCGGTCCAAATAAGTAAAAAAAGGGAGAAGAAAGGTGATGATATAAAATGAAAAAGGGAGGGAAAGCCGACCAGAAGGAAAATGAATGGAAAAAGAAGAAGGAGAGAAGAAAAAAAGAAGACCAAGGGAAAGAAAGGGTAAGGGGAAAGGCAAGAAAAAAGGTTGGGGGTGGTGAAGAGGAGAGAAGAGATGTGATTTGTAAGTGAACAGGGGGGAGAAAAAAAAGCTGAAAAGCGTGAATGATGTATCCTATTAACAGCATGAGGAAGCGGAAGATAGCGAGGGAGGGTGCTGGATGAGGAAATTGAGGAGGAGAAGGAGAGGGCTCGGTAAAAAAGAAAAGGAAGATGCTATAGGAAATGAGTTATTCGGGGGGGTGAGATAAGTCAGGGGGTAAAGAAACAGCAGGGAGGGTAAGGGAAGAGAATGGGAAGAGGGAAAGAGGATTTAAAAGGATGAGGGAATTATGATGGGAGGAAAATATTGACGAACAACGAGAAGATAAAAGAAAAGAAAAAAAGTAAGGGAAAAAGAATGTGGCAAAGAGAGGTGAGGGAGTGGAAGAAGGAATATGAGAGAGAGAAGAGGAAGTGCCAGGGTTTTTGCCTGTAATTCGAACGAAGAAATGGGAGAGGGATGAGTTAAAGAATATGGCTATGAGAAGTGGATTTAAAAAAAGTAAGGGGAGATTTTTTTTGATTTGTGAAAGTGTTAGGGCTGACTTATTGATTAAAATGGTATTGTGGATACTTGTGTTTCTTGTATCGGTTTAGGGCTGACACAAAGGACTAACAAACTCATGGGGGGTAACGAAAAACCTAACAACTGAAGATCTTTTATTTTTTCAAGGGTAATGTGTAGGGAAATAAGTTGAAGGAAGGATAGCATTCTTTTATAGACTGAGAAGTTTAAGAGGTAGAGGTAGGGTGAATATCAAAAGGGGAAATGGGATAGAGGGTTAGAGAAGTGTTCGGTAAGGAAAAGGGGGAAACATAGTAGAGGAAGAAGAAAAACAGGATACGGGATAGTGTGCGTTAGGATTAGGATGTATAGGTTAGATTGATAATTATTATATTGTCAAGTGGGGGGAGTGTGAAGATGCGAAGATACTTGTAAACGTGATGAAGCGTGAAAGTGGAGTTGAAATTGCGAAGGGTGAAGAAAAACAGGAGAACCCGGTGATAGCAAAGGGAAGAAAAAAAGAATAAAAAAGAAACAACAAGGGAAGGGAGTGAGGAAAGATAAAGGAAGTAGCCCGGGATAAAAAGGAAGAAGAGAGAGACTTTTTAGTCTTGTATCTACGAGCGATAGAAGTCTTTAGAAAAGTTAGGGAGAATACGGGTTGTTGAAGGAACGAATTTCACTAACTAAAATTGACAAGAGAGGAAAATCGTTATACTATGGAAAAGTTGTCTCAGAAAAAGGAAGTTGAAATAAGTTGAATTAATGGCGTTTCTTTGGAAGCGTGCACGGGATCGTCGCTCTAACGGAATAGCATTAACATAAAAAAAAAAAAGGAAGTAAGCTGAAAAAGAAGAGAACGGAATCAAAAGGGACAAACTCAAGTTCATAAACGCCTAGAACGTAAAGATGAGAGGAAAACTGCATACAGAGACTGCTAGAGCTACATCCCTTTCCTCTAATAAGCTCATTGTATATTATAGCTTAGATCGAAGGGTACATTTAGGGTCGAGACTTGGGAGTAAATTGTAGGTTGGAGTAAAGCGCTAAGGACTATAACTTAGAGGGAACTGTCCAAGGTGCAAACGGTATCCTCGTCGAGGCTTGCTCGGAATAATCAACAAGTTCTCTCGCCTTGTTCGGGGCCGTGGACGTAGGATCTTGCGTATCCGAACCACGTTAAATCGCTTGTGTTCTTTTTCTTGTTTTATTGCATAGCATTCAACCGACTTGAAAATCATAAGCTTGCATAAAACGTATTTATAAAGCGCACGCACAAAAAGATTTAACTTGCTAAAACGCGTTTTCAAAAGAGACGAATTTCGGGCCCCACACTTTCCGCACAACAAGCCTCTCGACCGATTCTCAAAATGCCGACAACACTCGGTAGGGAGAGAGCTCGCATGGCGACTCTCTCTGTCCCGTGATCGAAGGCTTATTTGGCACTGTTCATCAGTTGCAATCATCAGCTCAGCTGACCTTCATTGAGAAAAAGAAACTGAGCTCAGGTGTATTCACCCCCCCCCCCTCTACACCTAACTTATCGTCTCCGGACCAACAGTTACTATCTTGCCTAAACACATTCCCAGTACTTCAAATCTAATCAAAACGCAGCTTATCTTATGAAATATGGTTATCTAAAGGAAGAATGCACTGCTAAGGTTGTACAGTGGTCCACCTAGGCAAGAAATTTGAGGTTCTACGGCAGTTTCCTCCTCAAGTTCACTAGGCGTCTATTATTATACAAATTTTTCAGTTTTTCCAACTAATTCTCTTCAGGAGGAGTATATACATGCAGAGCAAATGCTACAATGTGTTAACACGTAACCTAGCAGACCTAATCTCAAAAGGAAAGAAAGCTCGAGACATAACCAAGTCTACTAAAATCTTGCCTCTGCTTTTGTCCAACCACACTTTCTGCAAACAGTCCAAACCAACATGCAATTTCAATAATCCCCTCTTTCAAGAGAAAACCCTAATTTCAATAAACCAAAACCGGAATCAATTAACAAATATAATTAAAAGGAGGGGAAATCGAACCTTGTTGCCGCCATCGAACGAATTGGCCCTTCAAAGCCAAGAATAAACATCCCTCTTACACAAACCCTCGCCAAACGACTCATCTTTCTCGAACACTCTACCGATTACATCTCCGTGGTTCACCGGCAACTTCGACTCCCACACAAAAAAATAAGAAATTGAAAGAGAAGGAAAATACTAGAAATGGTGCTATCGGATGAGCGGTGACCGGTGGGCTTGATGGTGAACGGGTGAGCGGCGAACGACGAGGAGCGGCTGACCGGATGAGCGGGAGAGATTGAGCGGAGCGGGAGGGAGAGATTGAGCGGAGTATTTTCAGATCTGTTGCTTTTGTATAATTAATAAATAAGTTTTTTTTTATTATTTTTTTCTAAATATATATTTAAGATATAAGTATATTTATAACTAGATATATTATTAATATTTTATCTAAACATATATATATATATTTAAATTTAATATTTAGATATATTTAAATATATTTATAGGTTTAGATAAAATATTAATATATTTAAAACTTATTTAATTTTATATTTAAATTTAATATTTAGATATATTTAAATATTTAAATATATTTATAGGTTTAGATAAAATATTAATATATTTAAAACTTATTTAATTTTATAAATTATTTTAAATTATATATTAAAGTATATAATTATTGAATTTTTTATTTTATTTAATTATAATATTATATTTAAAAAATATATACAATTTGTAATTAATATATATAAATTTTCGGTAAAAGACAACAGATAAACGACAACGATTTATGATACCGTTGTCTATAAGTGATAATTTAAACTACAACAACGGTTAAACGACAACGGTCACAAAAATCGTTGTCTATAAACGCATTGCATAATCTACGACAACACATCAACGACAACGGTTAGGCGAAACTGTTGTCTATTACCGCATCATTCCACTACGATAACACACATACGACAACGGTTGTATCAACCGTTGTCTATCAGCGCAATTTTTATCAAAAGACAACGCAACAACGACAACGCTAGTCAAAATCCGTTGTCTAATTAGCGCACTTTTGATATAAAAGACAACGGTTTTGGATACGACAACGGTTTTTTGAGCTACGACAACGGTTTTTTGTCAAAAATGTTGTCTTTTTAGTGTTGTCGTATGTCAAATCTGTAGTAGTGATTCTCCAAACTAATAGGCATGTTAGCACATCCATATATATCAATATAAATACAGTATAAGCAAATTACATTATTATCTTTGCATATATTCCTGGAAAAATTATGCACATGATAACTACTCGGGTTAGGCACACAATTCTATAACTATTTGCATATAATTGTAACAAATCATGCATATTGTATTACTATTTCGTACACATATTCAAGTATAACTATGCATACGAGTATTAGTCATTCTATTCATATATTCTATAATTATGTGCATACACAAATTCAATTTTATTGCAAAAACGTAAAGGTTATTATGCATAAACACTTATTATTACAAATCACAAGAATCAACCAATAAAGCAATTTTCATTGTCCAAACATTATATAACAAAAAATAATAAAAACAATTAAGATTGACGGGTGAAGTTAAGTAATTAATGACTTAAGCTTTTGAAAACATAAAACTAAGACTCAAGAAGTTTAAAAAAAAGAAAATCGAGAACTCCAAAAACTAGGGTTCCACATATTATACTAACTAATGAATCCTAAAAAATCGAATGAAATCGTAGAAAAAATATTTCAAAATCTTGGAGTTGTAGAGAGATAACCGACGTGTTTATAAATCGCCAAGAAGGAGATGGTTTTCTTGTTTTTAATTTTTTGGAATAGTAACGATCAAGCGCTTTTTTCTAAATTTCTAGTTTTCCTTCTTCCAATTTTACCTTTTTGTCTATTTTTTGATTAAATAGTTGTTAAATTATGGGTTTTTATGAACCATTAATTGTAACAAGATCTATGGTTATAATCCTTTTTTATTTCCTATCTTAACTCCTTCTTATGGATCCACACTCATTATAATATAATAAAATTCTTGGCGCAAAAGAAAATAAAAGCTATCTTCAAAATTTCCCAGCTATATCGGCTTATTATACGGGTCCAAGTTATCTTTCTGCACTCGTTTTTCAAACGTCTAAGACTTAAAAACGGCACCACTATATATATTTCCTGAAAAAGTAAAAGCATTAAGTGGAGTATTTAATTTATAATATTTAATTTATAATGGTTCCGGCATGTAAAAATATCTTCATAAAGTTAAACATGCAATCAGATATACAGAAATAAATAGATTCAAATGGAAGAATTTACTTTTGGTTTACTGTATGATACTGTCAAATTCAATTATTTTTTTGCTAAAGATTATAAGTTGGAAAATCACCGATTTTTTTCCAGCCTACATGTCCAACTTTTGTTATGTTTACATGAAGTTGAGTTTTTTGCATATGATTAAAATATTATTTTTAATTTACAGACTACAAGAATAAAGTTTACCTAATGCATATTTAATTAAAATAGCAGTTGCAGTTTACACTAATCAAACAAATATATATATATTAAGAGGTGGAAAATTCAATTTCAATTAGCATTTTTATTTTGGCCCTAGCTAGTTTACTGTATGTTAGGTCTTGGAATATGATATGTATGCCTAAATTATACAAATCTTCCATGCTAAGCAAAAGACCAAACAATCTCATGTATATATCTTTCACATGAATTGTCCAAGTCAACTATTCAACAGCGTAGCTCAATGTAAAACACTAAGGTGGTGTTTGGAACAGCTTTCAGCTGCAGCTTATAGCTTTCAGGTGCAGTTAGAGTGTTTGGAACATCCAGCTTTCAGCAGAAATTCCCTACCAAATATAGTCACGATATAGAAGCTGCTTAAGCTGCTATGACCAAGCTTTCAACTGGAGCTTACAGCTTATCTAATTTATTAGACTATTTTATCCTTTAAATATTTCTATAATTATCAAAAAATCAATAATTTTATAATTAATATTTTTTCTTAATTATAAATGAAATTATAATTATATTTTAATATATTAGTCAGTAATTTGATAAAAAACTATTTTATATTTATTATTTATAAATTCTTCAAGTTTAATGAAATAATTATTATCAAAATTAAATATAATTAAATATAGATTAATCAAAATAGTGGGTTCTGAAATTTTGAATTTTAAATTAATATTTTTTCTATTTTCATTTAGTGATAATTATTTCTTAGCTACGTAATTATTAAAATTATATAAAAATATTATTATTATGAATTTAAGCAAATAGATAATATTAAAAATATAATAGTATGATATGTGTATGCTAATATGATATATTATAAATTTATGTAGTATAAAAATTAAATTAATTTAATATTTATTTATTTATTATAAATTATAATTATTTAATAACATTGAGGCTAAAATGAATATTTTATTTAAAAACTTAAAATAAGCTACTGATATCAGCAGTTTTCCAAATATTATTTTTCCCACTTTCAGCAGCTTTCAGCACTTATTTCCAAACACCTACAAATTTTCAAATCAGCATATTTCAGACGCTTTCAGCACTTATCAATAACCTTCAGCTACTCCAAACATCCACTAAAAAACTAAAATCCACTATCCTACATAAATTGATTATTTATTTATTTGTTTATTTATTTATTTATTATTATTATTATTATTATTTTATATTCTTTAAAAACGTTTCTTTTACTATAGCATATTTAGAACATTTACTCACTTTTTTATTTCAAAATATATTTATAAATTAATTTTTAGCAAGTAATAAATTCTCATATAATCACGGGATGAAATTTGATATCCAATTTATTCAATCCAATTTTACACGTCAATTTGTGATTTAGTCCAAATTTATTGACCCTATGTATAAAGATTATTTTAGGTATAATTTGGATTAAATGAGACAGATGTCGTCATTTCATTAATGAACACAAATTAAATTGCTACAAATTGGACAACAAATCCGATCTCATAATTCCCGGATAACAAACATAAGAAAACTTGATTCTCGGAACTAACAAAAACATGCCCAAGAATCTTAAGATTATTTTACAATTAATCTAAAGTTTCAAAACTTAGATTTAATTTGGATACATAAGAAATTTAACATATGCTTTCTTCGTCACGCAAATAAGTGACACCCAAATCAGATTCGCAACACGCATGCCTAATTAAATAGACGCCACATGAATCCACATACATTCGTATATCTATTTCCATACGTGTATCTTTCCACTTTATTTTTATAGTGAGATTTGGGATTAAAGCAAAAAAGTAGAAGTGGGAAATCTAAAAAATTTACAACAACAAAGTAATAATGGAAAACTTTTGAAAATTGACAACCATACTTCACTGGCCAGTTTCTTTCCCAATAGGCAAATATGCAATCAATATTTAAGTGTATTTCACATAGTTCCATTCCGCACATGGCCCAATTTTGAGCGGACCACTCAGTGGTCCACCAATCACGCAGTGCCACGTGTGTATTGGTGGGTCATGTAGTTAATATTATAGTATTTATTTACCTTTAAAAATACACGTGGCATCGCGTGATTGGTGGGTCATTGAGTGGTCCTCACAAAATGAGCCAGAAGATCCGGATTGGTTCGATTCCTAACTCGAATTCACGATCTACTGACTCTACCACTAAATCATACCTATCGGGCTTAATTCAGAACCTAGTTGATATAGTTTAGATCAAAGAAACTCAAAATACAAACATTCTAGTATTATTTGCATTTGGGTAAATTTATAAGATTGAAATCTACATATTGTGATTGTGAGGGAAGAACAACTTTAGGGTTTGGCACATAGACCTAATATTTTTGTAATAACGTAGGAGAACAAGACTAGGAAGTAGTTTTATGTTGTACTAATATCAATTTACCCTAAAACAAAAACATAAACATAAACAAAAACAAAAACCCTCATAATGAATCAACCTTTACTATGATCAACTAGTTTAGCTTCAAGCAATCTTTGCTTGTTAACTCTTGCGATGAAATCTTCAACCCTTTTGTTCAATACATTGATCTGCTGCTCATCTTCTTGTTTCGGCATAACTTTCCCCAATCTCATAATCTCACTCTCACTCCATATCTCACTTCTGCAACTCCTCATCCCCATCTTCTTCTCTTCAACATTCTTCACCTCCTCTTTATTCCTCTCTCTCTCATCGATCTTACTCTCACTCCAAACTGCACTTCGGCTACTCCTCATCCCCATGTTCTTTTCTTCAACATTCTTCACCTCCTCCTCCTCTTTCTTCATTTCCCTCTCATCAATCTTATTCTCACTCGTTCCAATTTTCTCCTCTTCATGAACAATCATGCTAGTTGTATTGTTGGATTGCTCCTCCTTTCTACCCTTTGCTTTCTCCATTTTCACCCTCTCACCCTCACTCCAAACTGCACTTTTACTACTCCTCATCCCTATGCTTGATGGCTTGTTGGATTGTTCATCTTTTCTGCCCTGAGCTTTCTCCATTTTCACCCTTTCATTCTCACTCCAAATTGTACTTTTGCTACTCCTCATTCCTATTCTTGTCTTGTTGGATTTCTCCTCTCTTTTCCCCTTAGCTTTCTCCGTTTTCGCCCTCTCACTCTCACTCCAAACTGCACTTTTACTACTCCTCATTCCCATTTTGATATTTCCTCCTTCAACAAATTGCACCAATTCTTTACCCTTATTTTTCTCCATCTTCACCATCCCACCTTCACCCCAAACTTCACTTTTGCTACTCCTCATGCCCCTTCTCTTTTCTTCACCATGAAGCATACTATTCTTGATCTCCTTTTTCTCCTCGAGTTTATCAACCTTTTCTCCAACAATTAGGGTTTTCACCACCATCTCCTTGTGGTGGCTGCTTCGACTTCTTTTAACGTACTCATCATAGAAATCCGAGGTTGATGATGATGATGATGATTGCCTTAGTTTGGACTCTCCAACGAGGATGAGCACGATGAGATTCCCCACGACGAAGAAGCATTTCGCGTTGAAACAAAAAGGGATAACTATGTCCTGTAGTGAGGAGAAGAAATTGTTGGTGATGGAAGGGAACCAAAATGGGGAGGAAAAGAAGAAACAAGTGATGATGGAAGTGAGTGAGTAGAGAACAAGATTGTAAACAATCTTAGCCCTCTTGTAGCTCTTCATGGCTTGGATCTTTTGTTTGTTGATCGGAGGCTCCATTGATGGATTCATGATGTGGGAATTGGGTTTTGGGGAGTTTGGAGCTTGGAGATACTCCCACTTGTTTAAGAATGAAGAGAGAGAGAGAGAGAGAGGGGGGAGTATTTATATTGAAGAAAAGGAGATGATATTTTGGTGTGATTCAAATTCAAGACACATGCTTCTTTTGCATGAATTGTTTTTAGAAAAGTTGGTGCCTAAAAAATTGCTTTTGAAAAGCAGTTCATAGGCTACTGCGGGATCGTTTAATTAGGTGCTTTGGTTTTGCCATACCAACATCTTTCCGCATATGGTTTTGTAATTCGAAGTGATGGAATTAGGGTTTTTTAGTTGGAGGGTCGAAATAAAAACAAGAAAGAAATCGTGCTGATTAATGGGTCGAATGAAATGAAATATTAAGGGCGGAACAATGACTTTCAACCTTTACGAAGGCAAAATTCTAACAGCCGGAAGGTCGGCCAATTCCCCTGGCCTCCTTTTAGTTCCGTCTATAATTCCTAATGCAACGCGTAAACAGTCGTATATGAATACGAACCAATACCGAAAGATATATTTAAAATTTCGTCCTCCTGATCCTGAGTATAGATAATTTTTTGAAATCATGATTAGCTAGAAGTATTACTACTATTTTGCAACAAACAATAAAATTAGAGAATAAGTATATGCATATAACTAATATAAAATATAAGTCAAATATCAAGCTTGCTAATGAAGTAATTCACTATTCTCTGATTATCAAACTTGACTAGTTTCATTATGTTAACGAGTATTCATACTAATTGATTCATAAGTTTAATATAATTTTTTTTGTTGTCAATTAGGAATTATTACTAGAGTAAAAAGTTACTTTTTTCAAGAAAGTAAAAAACACAACTATTGGAAGGATGAGGTGCAATTTCCTGGTGAGTTCGTTTTGGCTTTGTTCGCCAATAATTAAAGTAAGGCAGCACATGCTTTGAATTTCGGCCAAACAAAGATGGTTGTAAACTTTTACTCCCTCCGTCCCGAATATACATGTCTATTTGTTTTTCCACACATATTAAGAAAATATTTAATGATATGAAAGTTTGATAAATGTTGGTATTGGAATATGAGTAAATTAAAGTAAATTACTAAAAAATTAATGATATAATTGTATTTGTTATAGAAAAGTTGGATAAAGTAGTATTTTTCTATATTATTATCACATTAATTAGACGTATTAAAGTTAGTGAAAGATTTAGTTAAACACAAAAAATTGTTAATAGGCATATAAATTTGGGACACACAAAAAATGAAAGTAGGCATATATATTTGGGACAGAAATAAACTGTTCACTTCTTTCCAAAATTTAAATATAATGAACAATTAAAACGAGTGTGAATTGGCTTATGAAAAAGATACTAGTTTTATATAAAAAAATCGGAAGTCTATTTATTATCTAATGAAAAAGAGAATTTTTGAAAATACTATAGATATAATCTTTTATCATATAAATTTATTAATCTTATGCTATCAATACCTTTAGATTGAATATATTATAATTAATCTGAGATAATGCACGTATAAAATGACCAAGCCGGATTTTTCTGTCACAAAAAATAAAATTTAATCACTTAGATTTATGCACATCATCACCTTCATTATTTAGGACAGTTTTTTTTTTCTTTCTAGATACTCCAGGTACCTTTTTCTTTTCCTAAAATTATCATTTCGTATTTGTCATTAAACATATATAGCAAGTTTAAATTTTATTATATATTCAATATGCTTGATAAGTACGTCGTACTATTACATAGTACAGTACCTTAACTTAAAGACGCTTAATAATTACTTTCAACAATTTTAATTGCACTCAAGCCCCTAAAAATGGAAATAATTTCCTCTTATATGTTTTATGAAGAGGGTAAGGGCAGCTCAAACTTTTCGGGGGCCTAAAGCATACGTAAACATGTCTAGCCTAGTGAAAAACACTTATTAATTTTTGTTGAATCACCTAAGTTCGAGTTTGAAACTCTAGAGTCCCAGAAATAAAATAAAAATAATAAAGAGAGACTCTGAACCCCAGATCTTATTAAAAGACAAGTATGCTACTATCAGACTAAGTCAAATCTTCATATTTTTAATACAAAAATAATAAACATATAAAATTTGAGATCTCAAACACTAAAGATATATAATACCACCATGGGGGCTTTAATTTGTCGCGGGAGCCTAAAGTGGCAGCTTCAGTGGCTTTACCCACTGAGCCGCCCCTGGAAGAGGGCAAAGTGTAAAGTAACATTATTTTTATGCAGGAAAAGTATAAGAATTATACATAAGATTCCTACTAGAAAAGAAAATAACATATTTCTCTATACGAGTTCCTTTTTATATGAACGTCCTTCATGTTATGTAATAATGATGTGTTTGCAAGAATTTATATTAAGCACTTAACTCCTTTAAGACTTCATAAACAGTTTTTTAGTGTTTACAAAATATACTTTTTGCGTTAGTTTCTCCAAAAATTAAGCAGCTTATTTTAAGCATTAATTGAGATGTTTTTGGTGCTTAAAGCATTATAAATTTCGGAACTACCAAATCTGCTTTTTTATTTTAATTCCAAAATCCATTTTTTTTGCTTTATTATAAATATTTTCAACTTACAAAAGCAAATAATAATTGCTCATAATAAACATTTGCAAATACATCCTTAGTAGAAGTATATCCCAATCAATTAGTTTTTATTAATTACATACATGATCTATTCAGCAGCTTTAAAATACATTATAGATGTGTTGTTTGAATTCAGAATCACAACTACACATTATGGTTAACTTGTTTATCATAATACACTACTACGAACGATTGAAATTTATTTAATACGCACACATATTAAATGGTGGCTGCAGGTAAATGTAAATTCTTAATTCTTTTGATGAGAAATAACTCTTGGCACTATCTATGAATGCATTTTGAGTAAATTTTATGGTCGTGAATAATATTCAAAATGAAGCCCGGTAAAAAAACATATCAGAGATATACGATGGACATCAATACTAAATAATTATTATACGATGGACTCGGACATAAAGCCAGATAGACTACATCAATATTATAACAACGCAACTTCTTTATATATCCATTGATAGACGTGTAAAGTATATTTTGTAGGTAGTGCTATTCAAAAGTAGAAAGTCGAACTGTCGAAGGGCTTAGAAGGTGGAATAGAAGAGGAACCACGTATATAAGAGGTGTAGGTATTAGAAAAAAAAAGTAGAATAATGCTTTGAATTGGTGGTGGCGAAGAAAAATTAGGACATAATATACTAAAAGTAATTTATAATACTCTATTATTATTACTATTTCGTAAAGTTTTATTGGGTTTAATTTGTTGATATTTACTTTTGTAAATATTATTATTTTTTTAAAAAAATTGTGTTGTTATAATTATTTTCTTGACAAAGTATTTTTGAAAGTTTTGTTAATTGATTGCAAGATTGATTTGAACGAGATTCAATCAAATACTACCTCCGTCCCATTATTAGCGGCACAGTTTATTTCAGCACGAGAATTTAGGTAGCATAGTTTAAGTAGTAAATTTGTATGGCCCACCACTTCTCTCTCCACTTTAACTCACTAATGACAATTAATGATTTCTTTAATATGTTTTCTTATTTTTTTTCCTTTATTCTAAAATGCATTTAATAAAATGAATTTATGGATCCCAAAATTTATGTATCGAATTTATGTATAGAACAGAAACTAACTTACTGAAAAATGGCGGCAGTTAAAATTTATGGAATAGGAAAATAGCGGCAGTTAACACAATTTATACTAGAACACAAACTGTATCAGAATAATGAAAAATTCAAAGTCCACAACCAAAAAAGTGGCGGCAGCTAAAATCGACTTCTTGAGTCACTAAATTCAAAGTCAGCTAAAATCGACTTCTTGAGTCACTAAATTCAAAGTCTGCCGCCATAATCAAATTATCCATCGTCTATATAACCAGAACATACATAAGGCTAAATTGTCCATTACACAACAAGATAGAAATGGTGAGGGATAAAAATTTAACCGACGAAGAGCGAAATCAAATTGTCCAATGGCTGCTGCAGAACTCGAAGGATGGAAAGGAAGCCAAAGACAAGTTTAACTGCTCGCGGAGGACCGTCCATCGTCTTTGGACTGATGCAAAAGAACAAAGAGACAATGGTAAGGTCATTCATCTTAAAAGCAAGAAACCAAAAGCATTAAGAAGAAAGAGAGTCCACATAGATCTCGAATTGATTCAAAGCATCGATGTACACAAGCGATCTACAATTAGGGGTTGTGCATCGGGTATTAGTTGTAGTAAAAGCACGGTGTGGAGGTGGGTAGATCAGGGTATGATCAAAGCACACAGCAATTGTATAAGGCCTCACCTAACAACTCCTAACAAGATAGAACGCCTTAGATTCGGCATAAAAGCCCTAGAATTTGATCGGATTGTCAACATGATAAAATTCAAAAGCATGCACAACACCATACACATTGATGAGAAATGGTTCTTCATTTCTCGAGCAAATCACAGATTCTACCTCACTCCTGGAGAAGTTGAACCACACCGAACTTGCAAAAGCAAGAAATTCATAACGAAAGTTATGTTTATGTGCGTTGTATGCAGACCCATCTTCGGGGAAGATGGGACTATCATTTTCGATGGAAAAATCAGAATATTCCCATTTACTGAAACAGTTGCAGCACAAAGAACTAGCAGGAACAGGCTTGCTGGAACTCTTGAGACGAAACCCATTCAAAGTATAACTAAAGAAGTTATCAAGCTATGCCTAATAAATAAGGTATGCACATTTGCTAAACTTTGTATGACATGTAAAAGTAGACTATTAGAATGTGAGTTTGTGTCATTAGAAACAGAATGTTAAGTTAGACAAATTCAATATCATGTAACTGTAACTTTTTTGTTCTGCATCTTCATTTCAGAATTTCCCATTTTTGCATCTTCATATCATGTAACTGTATCTTCTTTGTTCTGCAATTACATTTCCTAATCAGGGCAATTGTAATATGAATACAATAATTCAACTCACATAATGTTAATGAATTACGATACTTCCTGCCATAAGGGCAAAGTGACCAAGATGTGCTAGCCGGCTAATCTTCATACAACAAGATAATGCACGGCCTCACATTAAGGATTCAGATGTTGATTTTAGGGCAGCAGTCAGTTTAGGTGGCTTTGATATTAGACTAGTTAATCAACCACCAAATTCCCCAGATACGAATGTTAATGACCTAGGTTGGTTCAGGGCAATTCAAAGTATACAAGTGTAGACTGTATGTCATAATGTGGAAGATTTGGTTGCTGCAGTTGTTCTCAGTTTTCATGAGCTTTCACATATAACACTAAATAAGGTGTTCCTAAGCTTGCAAAGTTGTATGCTTGAAATAATGAGATTTAAGGGCCAAAACTCTTATAAAATCCCACATTTGAAGAAAGATGCCCTAGCCAGACAAGAAAGGCTTCCAGTTGATTTGGTAGTTCCTAACAGTTTAGTAATAGAGTGTATCACATACATGATTGAAAACCAAGAGACAATTGCAGAGATGGAAATTATTCAAAATCGACTTGGGCTACTGGTTGATGATTGGACAATTGGTAGATGAAGGTTGGCAGCAAAGAAATGGTTATGTTTGACTCTTTTGTATAGGTATTAATATAAGTAAGTCTTTTGTATATGTATGGATTATTATAAGTAAGGCTTTTGTAAATGTAGTAGTATTATTATAAGTAAGCTTTTGATTATGTACAAATATAAGTTAATCAGGTCATAGGGCAATAAACAAGGCAGACACACAGCAATCAAGGCCACTTGCCAAATGCAGAAACATCATTAAGGAATACACAACCTTACAAGGCCAAAAGCCAAGTTCAAGGCAAATAACTGTTCTTATCTACGGCAATAAACAAGGCAGACACACAGCAAAACACAGCACAATCGAAATGCATAAACCTCTCAGTTTTCATCATTAAGGAATACACAACCTTACAAGGCCAAAAGCCAAGTTCAAGGCAAATAAATGTTCTTATCTAGGGCAATAAACAAGACAGACACACAGCAAAACACAGCACAATCGAAATGATAAACCTCTCAGTTTTAATCATTAAGGAATACACAACCATACAAGGCCAGAAGTCAAGTTCAAGGCAAATAAATGTTCTTATCTAGGGTAATAAACAAGGGGGACACACAACAATCAAGGCCATAAGCCAAAGGCATAAATCTCTCTGTTTTCATCATTAAGGAAGACACAAGCATCCAAGCCCAAAAGCCAAGTTCATAATGTGTGCAAGGGGTCTTATCATTTCATATCCCCATCTAAACACCTCCAACACATACTCTCACCACACAAGACACAGAGGCCATGCATACAAAGAGAATAAGGGATCATCTCACCAATTTGAAGTAAGCCGGAAGCCATATCCGTAGAAAGCTCTCGATGATAGCTTTAACACTTGGTGTTTCCATATAGGCCTTCAAGGCAGCCATCGACTCTTCATAAGCAAATGCCATCTCGGCCTCCAACGCCGCCCGTGAGTCAACCGTCGGCGACGCCAACTCACAACCCATTTTAGTTTCTGGAACATAAGATTCTATTTCCGTTTCTGGAACAGAAGACTCAATCTCTGTCTCTGGAACATAAGACTCAATTTCAGTTTCTGGAATTAACTCTTCAAAATCCGAATCTGGATCCAAAGGTACCATCTCGGCCCGAATCAAGGCCGCTAGGCACCAATCACTTTGGATCGGCGACAGATCTGAAGGCTCGGTGGTGGTTTCACAAACAAACTGCGAATGGGAGTTGGTGGCGTCGCCGGGACAACTTTCTTCGCTCAGGAAACCAGATCCCCAAACCTTTTTGGCAACGAGGGTAGTATCTGCTAAAGAATCGTTGGGATCCGTTAGATTCATCACAGCGAAGTGGGAAGATAGAACTCGAGAGTGATTCAATCGCGGCGGCGCTGAAGAGAGATTAGGGTAAGAGAATGAGGAGAGAGAATAGGGTAAAGAGAATAATGAGGAAAAAATATTTCGTAAAATTTGTTTTGTTAATAACTTGTCATTAGTGGGTTAATTAAAAAGGTAATTAGTGGAGTCATTAGTTTTAAAATTTTGCCAAAAATAGAAAAATATCAATAATAGCGGGACGTCCATTTAGGGAAACTGTGCCGGTAATAGCGGGACGGAGGTAGTAATAAGTTCAAAACAAGTTGCATCTATTAGCAATGACTGTGGAGTTAATGAAGGAGGAAAATTACATTTTCTTCATTTAATTTAATAGAATTTTAATTGCCGCCTACATTATTGAAACTATAATGATGGAAGATGCGATTGCACACTTTGTTCAACATCGTGTTCTTAATTATGAAAAGAGATGTTGTCATAGGGTAATCATAGGGTAACGATTAATTACCTTAATGGTAATTGATTGTCGGACGTTAAATGACAGGCTCACATAGCGTTTGCAGTAGGATTTGAACCCATGACCTTTCGGTCTCGGGTCACTCACCTTCACCGCTATACCATCCCATGTGGACAGCAATCAGTGTTGTCTTTAACTCATCTTTGTCAAGATCAACTAATATTAAAACTAGATACATCTCGGATTGGATTCTCAATCAAAAGTGTTGCAGTCGACATTATTACAAGAGCCGAATAGTCAATCAGTCATGCAACTAAAGGGTAATATTTAGTCGATGGAGAATTGATTTAAGGAACTTCGTTCAACTTCCACAGGAGATCTCCATTCAAACAATCCAAAGCACGCATTCAGAGATAGAGAGATCAGTTATATAGAGAGCTAGCAGGCAATGTAGGGTTGTTAGAGGGTTGCATTGCATTTCAAACTACTTCACTCAAACAAAGAGTCTTACGAGAGGTTTAGGTAGTAGATAGTTTGAGTGATTTTTTAAGTAAGACATTCATTTTGAACTATACCTTAATTAAACAAAATAGCTTGAGAGAGAAGAAATGGGGTTTGCTTGTGTTTTTACAACTTATATGCATAAATTATTATTTTTTGCCTGCTCGATGGATTAATAGTAATTCATCAAAAAGAACATCCGTCCATCATTTTAATTTTCACTACAAAAAGATTAAATGAAGGCCGAATATATAGACCTGCAAAATAAAAACTATCAATTTCAACTTAATTTAAACTATACTTTTAAGACTTAAAATTCATATATCAATTCTGTCATTTTGTCAAGGACAAAACGAAATATTATATACTCCTTCCGTCTCAAATATATATACCTATTTTCCTTTTCCGTCTGTCCCAAATTTATATGTCACCAACTTTAATAAATCTAATTAATATGATCATATAAAAAAAGATTATTTTATCCAATTTTTATAATAACAAACACAATTATGACATTAACTTTTTTAAGTAATTTACTTTAATTTACTCAAATTCCAATACCAACATTTATCTAACTTTCATATCATTAAATTTTTTCTTAATCTATGTGAAAAAACAAATGGACATATAAAATAAGTACGGAGGGAGTATAAAAATAGATATGTCTCAACAACAAATATAAATTTCGGACTAACGGCTGCGAAATTCCATTTTCAAACACAAATATAGAAATTAGGTTAAAAGAATAATCTCGTTTCGGGACCATCAAAAGCCTCATTTTTCCCACATACAACACAAGGTGATGATCCTCACCACCACAAAAAAATAACCCTCACAATAAACTACAAAACAAAAAGCCGCCCTACCAACTAAAGTAACATGGGTTGCTCCCATGTCGCATCTCCCCAAAAAAAAAAATCATAAATTTTGTCTAACCAAAACTCAAAAGAATTGATAACAACTTTCTTCTGGAGATCTCTTAAGTGAAAATTTCTCAATAGCCCTACTTCCCTACGGCCTTCAAGGGTTTAAAGCACCAACCCAACTTTCTCATGGGAGGTTGGCACCGATCGATGAGCCACTAGTGGCTCGTAGTGGTCCGCACCCGCTCCGCACCATCCTGCAGTCACACCTCAGTTAAGTAGTGTTTGGAAGAGCTTTTATAAGTAGTTTTTAGTTGTTTATGCTTAAAGTTGCATAAAGTTGTTAAGCAAAAGTTAGTGTTTGCAGTATTAGAAAAAAACTGTTTTGCAAATACTCTTATAATCTGTTTTTCCTTTTTTTTTTTTTTTTTTTGCTAATGCTTTCCCTGATCAGATTATGAGTTCCTGTTTATTCTGGGCTTATTTTAAACACAAAAAAACCAGAAGCTTACGTTTCAAACATTAAAAGCAGTATTTATGCGGTAAAAAACCTAAAAGCAACTTATTTAAAATGTTCCAAACACTGCCTTCGTCTTGAAGAAGAAAGGAGGCTTTACCTGTTCCTTTCATGAAGAGGAAGAAAGGAGGCTCGCATATTTCGCTTCTCGGGCGATGAGGCAAGAAGAATACACAGTTTTCCTCATCGACCATGGCATCAGATCCGTGCGCTTGCAGCTGTGGACGACGATTCTTAGTACCGAAACTAGACAACACATGCAAATGCAGATAGAAAGAAAAACACATAGTTTCATATATAATATTAGCCAACATGTTTACAGCATATGACTACAAGTATAACAAGCATTGAAGTTAGTATAGAGAAAATTAGAAAAAGAGAAACATCTTACCACGAAGATTTCCCTCTTGAACTCGGTAGCAAGACACTCTATTGCTATATCATCGCCGAAGGCAGCAGCATGGCCGCCTCTATTTTCATCCACGGTTAAAAGGCCCTCCTCTGTATACTGCAGATTGATGATATCATATTCATCATCAGGCGAACCGGATATCGACATGTACTTGGCCCAACTCAAGCCATCACCCACGGCTAAACATCTTTCTTTGTATATGGACTCAGCAGCCATTTCTCTTCAATAATCAATAAGAACAGAATGAATCAGAAATGACAATGCATATGATTCCAGATATACATAAAGATTCGTTGGATTTATCAAGCAATGATACGAAAACAAACGAGAAATGTCAATCCATCACTTATTTTCTCATACAAGATCTTGGTTAATTCACAACACCTAGATTTGAAATGGGTTAAAAACATATGCTTTTTCGAAATCTTTTAAACCATACCTTTCCAACTTTTCCCAGATTTCCAATAAGCATCCAAAGGATAAAAGTGAAGCAGAAAAGTTTTATTTTCAGCATCAAGAAAATCAAGATCACAAAAACATAGTATTTTGTTAATTAATAATGCTCATTAATCATGATTTTATTCTGAAAAGGTAGCGTTTTCGTTCATATCCAGTTGTCCAACAACTACCAAAGGCATTGCCTAACCAAATCAAAGTTGAAAATCAATAAAATGAATCAAGCCCATACCAAATAAAACGACGGAGAGGAACGAAGATCGACAGATCGATGCAGCACCAAGATCTAAAAATAATAAAATGGAACAGATCGGAAAATCTCGAATTAATACCTGTGCATACCGAGCAGCACAAGCTCATCAATGGCGGAATCCAAACCCTCCCGATCTCCCTTCTTGGCCAGCATCTTAACCTCCTGGACCACATGGATCCCCCAACCCGACTTCAGATCCGGTGAGTACATATGCCTAATCGCCGATTCGATGAACCTCCTCGTATCCTCGTCCACCGATCCAAGATCCTCAACGAACCTCTTCACCGTCCTCAACCGCAGCTCACGCGCGGCCACCTCGACACCCATGGACTGACGCGCCGACGTGAAGAGGCAGTTTCCGTCCGCCTCGACCTCGCCGCCGTGGACGAGCCTGAACAGAATGTTGATGCTCTTATCCTCGGGGTGCTTCCAGAGGACGCCCTTGGTGTACAGCCGCGTCAGATGCCTCTTCTGCTGGTCCTCTAATCCCGGCACGCTGTCCCAGGAGATCTCCGGCGGCGGCACCGATACATGGTCGTCAAGATCCGGTAAGGGGGTGGTGGTGGGCTCACGCCACGGAATCACCGGAGACGACGCCGTCGAGTCGCATATGAGCTTCCCCATTCGTTATTTTCTTTTCTTTTTTTTTCTCTTATTTTCAGATTTTTTTTTCCGTTTATTTCTGGAAAAGAGACGTTAGAGACAAGACCGTGGAGAATAAAATTAGGGTTTAACGGATAGATTTTGTCGAGGCGGGGGGAGTTTGCACACGTGGAGTAATACCAGAGGCTATTTAACTGTGCGGGGGCGAGGAGCAGATACAGATCGGAGGCGAGTATGCTCCTGACACGTGTCTAATTGGCCACACATTTAACGTTCTGGATGGTTCTCGAGGTAGTTGTTGACTAGTTGGTCACGCTCGACGGATTTAGCGATTTTTAATAAATACACTTTAAAAAAAAATCTCCCTATTTTTAGGATATTTTAATTCTCATTGGTGTGGAACTCTTGAATTTGTGGGAATAACAATAACATCCATATATTAAAATTAAATAACACTAAACTTTATTATAAAGTATTCTAATTTCCTATTTTCGTATAATTCTAGGGTTGTCCATCATTCTAGAACAATTTGTTCCGAAACAAAAAGGCAATGTTTGTGTCAAGAATTTAAACAAAGAAGAAGTAAAGAAAATATTCTTTAATTTATTCTCTGTCTGTCTACAAAGAAATCCAACGCCTATATATACATACTAAGAAACCTTAAAAAAGAAAAATTTCAATTACAAATAAATAGTAAGATAAATCAGGGATATCGGAATCATGACCAAATCACATCAAATATATCGGGAGATATCCTTCCAAATTAACCATAATACATTTTCCATATATATTCCGATATCTTCCCAAATTAACCATAATATCTTTTCAGATATATTCTGATATCCTTCCAAATTAACCATAATATATTTTACATATATGTCACAATACCCCCCCCTCTCAAGTGGGAGCGTGGAGGTCACAAACGCCCAACTTGCTTAACAGTGCTTCAAATTGTTGTTTCCCTAAGGCTTTGGTGAATATGTCTGCCAACTGGGTGGTTGTAGGAACGTAAGAAGGACTAACCAAACCTTCGGAAACCGCATCACGAACAAAGTGGCAATCGACCTCAATATGCTTGGTGCGTTCATGAAAAACAGGGTTTTGGGCAATGTGTAATGCCGACTGACTATCACAGTAAAGTGGCATACTTGAAGAATGCGACACCCCAAATTCAAACAACAATTGTTTTAACCATTTTAATTCACACACAACGCAGCCTATCGCTCTATACTCAGCTTCAGCCGATGAGCGAGAAACAATGTGTTGTTTCTTTGTCTTCCACGACACAGGATACCCACCAAGAGTGACAAACCATCCTGTCAAAGAACGCCGAGTGAGAGGACAACTAGCCCAATCTGAATCACACCATCCGGCGAGTGTAAGAGAGGATGCACGACCAAGAAAAATACCTTGCCCAGGATTACGTTTGAGATACCGCATCACTCGCAATGCAGCAGTCCAATGGTCATCTCGTGGTTGCTGCATAAACTGGGACAATACATGAACAGAGTAGGCGAGATCTGGCCTAGTAACCGATAAGTAAATCAAACGCCCAACCAACCAACGATAAGGAGCCGGATCCGGAAGATAATTACTGGTAGCAAGAGCAAGATTATGATGTTGCTCCAATGGAAATACAGCTGGCTTCGCACCCAAGAGGCCTGTTTCAGTAATGATTTCAAGGGCATACTTTCTTTGACACAAAGAAAAACCATCACGGTTCCGAGCAACCTCCAATCCCAAAAAATACTTAAGAACTCCCAAATCTTTCATGTGAAAACATTGGCTCAAATAGGTCTTGAATGTCGAGAGCTCACTCATATCATTCCCTGCAATAATCATGTCATCTACGTACACCAAAAGAGTTAGTTGAACAACCCCTTTGTGGAAAACAAACAAGGAGTAATCGGCGCAGGATTGAACAAAGCCATAACTTTTTAAAGCGGTGGACAACTTCGCAAACCAGCATCGTGGAGCCTGCTTTAGTCTGTACAACGATTTCTTGAGTCGACACACTTGAGAAGAATTAGTAGTATGAAAACCTGGCGGCATCTTTATGTATACCTCTTCATCCAAATCCCCATGAAGGAAAGCATTTTGTACGTCCATTTGGTGTACTTCCCAATCGTAAGTCGCAACAATTGTAAGGAAAGCCCGGACAGTCACCATTTTTGCTACAGGAGCAAAAGTTTCATTGTAGTCGATACCCTCTAATTGTCGGTTCCCAAACACAACCAGTCGAGCTTTGAGTCTCTCCACACTTCCGTCGGATTTGTATTTAATTTTATAAATCCACTGGCTTCCTAACGCCTTCTTTCCTGGAGGAAGATCAGTAAATTCCCATGTCTCGTTATCCTCAAGGGCACGAATTTCTTTATCCATCGCTTCACGCCAACCCGGATCCTGTAGAGCTTCTTTGAAATTCTTGGGTTCATGCCCAGAAGTGAGAGCTGCTACAAAGGTTCGATGACGAGAAGAAAAACGATTATAAGTCATGAATTGATCAAGAGAGTAAGGAGTACCTGAGGTCGGTGTTGGAACGGATATGGGCGGAGATGGACTTTTTTTCTTGATCATATTTGTAACATAGTCTTGATATCTTGTGTTGTGAATCTTTCTACGTTTGCCACGTCCCAAATCTTCCTCCACCACATTGTCACTAGATCTATGTTCAAGTACTTTCCCTTCTGCCAAATTTCTGTCATCATGCATGACGTTATTATTACCAGATTCATGCATAGTTGACACGTCATCATGCAGGGTAGTTGTATCACTAGGTAGCTCAAGATCATTTCCGTTGTCAACCTTTTCGTGTTCATGCACCTCATGTTCTTCATCACTCCAACATCCCTGAAGTGTATTTGGAACGGGGTTCAGAGATATATCCAAAGAAGGAATTTTCGATCCAAAAGGAAATTCCCGCTCGAAGAAACGTACATCTCGAGAGACAAAAAATTCACCGGTGTCCAAGTCGTATACGCGCCAACCCTTCTTTCCAAATGGGTATCCTACAAACACACACTTTCGACTTCGACTAGAGAACTTATCTCCCTTCTGACGAGGATCGTATGCATAACATAAACAACCAAAAACCCGTATAATATCATAAGAAGGCATGGTACCAAACAATAATTCATAAGGAGTGTGCCCCTTGAGAACTGTAGAGGGAGTACGATTAATTAAGTAGCAAGTAGTCAAAACACATTCTCCCCAAAAAGAAATTGGCAACCCCCCCTGAAATCGCAACGCCCGTGCAACATTAAGAATGTGTCGATGTTTACGTTCTACTCGTCCATTTTGTTGAGGTGTTCCAACACATGAGGTCTCGAAAATAATCCCCTCATTTCGAAAATATGGATCCAAACAACGGAACTTCGTCCCATTATCACTTCTTACCCTTTTAATTACCCTGTCAAATTGTCGTTTGACCATAGCCACAATTTCAAAAAACACATCACGTACTTCCACTTTAGTTTTTAGCAAATAAACCCACACACCACGAGAATAATCATCCACAAATGTTAAAAAATACGTAGCTCCAATAGAGGATGTTTGTTTATAAGGTCCCCACAAATCAATATGAATAAGTTCAAAAGATCGACTAGCACGACTCAAACTAAATGGAAAACTAGACCGATGATGTTTAGCCCTATGACAAACATCACATGCACGGCAACTTTTCTTAATTAACCCACTCACATGAGGAAGTAGCTTTAACACCTTTTCTGAAGCATGTCCCATACGTTGGTGCCATAAATCCAAAGAACCGCCGCTATCTGTTTTATGTAGAGCCACTTGCGGAATACCTCGGAAGAAATAAAGTCCATCTCGCCTTTCACCCACTCCAATCACCTTCCTCGTCAGCAGGTCCTGTATAACACATAAATACTTAGCAAACTGCAAAACACAACTTGTGTCATCAATTAATTGTGTGACGGAGATTAAATTGCAAGATAGGCTAGGAACGCATAACACGTTCTTAAGTAGTAACCCTCCATGCAACGCCACATCCCCTTCACTTTGTGCTTCAACAACTGTACCATCGGGCAACTCCACGGGGCAAGAAGGAACTCGACGAGCATTGAATAAAATAGTTGAATCACTTACCACATGATTAATAGCTCCTGTATCAATTATCCAACTATTTGTATCCTTCTTACCATGTAGGCGCTCATGAACTTGATTCTTCGGCGTATTTAACAACTCTAAAAGTTGTTTGAGTTGTGTGGAATTAATCCCAACAAGTCCTGTTGTTGCATTCATCCCCTAACTGTAGCAGTTGCTCCACTAGCTGTTATCCATGCAACTGTATTATTCGCTCGTACACCAGCAGACCGTCTGCGTCCACTACGGCCTCCACCACGGCCCGTACATCCAGCTGCACCACATCCAGATCCGCGACCACCTTTCGGGCGATCGCCCCACCACTCGGGAAACCCATGAAGCTAAAAACACGAGGATTCCTCGTGTCCTTCACGATTACAATGAGTACAAAATTGTTCTGCCATATTGTTTGATCGAGACGCATTGCGAGCTTCAGATTGAACCACAAAGGAGACGACCCCTTCACGTGATTCATTCACAATCGAACCAGCCCCACGAAGACGTTCCGCCTGAACGATTTGTTGATAGGCTCTATCCAATGTGGGCAAAGGATCTTGGCCTAGAAGATTTTCCTGAGTCGCAGCATACGCGCCATCAAGACCAAGAAGAAAGTAGTGTAATTGGTCTTCAAGCTTCAAAGTCTCAACTTGGTGAGCAATATTACAGGTACACTTTCCACAATTACAAGTGGGATTCTTCACATAAGTGTTGAGCTCTTCCCAGATCTTCGATAATCGACCAAAGTACATAGATACAGATTCAATTGGACTTTGTCTGCATTCACCGAGAGCCATTTTTAGTTGGCAAATTCTCGTGCCATTTACCACGCAAAACCTCGACTTAAGGTTGTTCCACAACAATTGCGCGTCTTCATATTCATCGAGAGTAGAACGAACCGAGGCTTCTATGGTATTCATCAACCATGAAACCAGCATGGAGTGCACTGCAACCCAATCGTCCAGTTTATCGACGATGGTAGGCTTCGGAATAGTTCCGTCAATAAAGCCAAATTTACGTTTTGCCTTAAGGGATGTGCGAATCGCGCGAGCCCATTCATCATAATTATCACCACGAAATTGAATGGGTATGATAATGTTTCCAGGTCCATCGCTTGAACCTAGAAAATAAGCCATATCCACCTTCTTGGTGGAGGAATCACCGGTCCCGTCCGTCATGAACTCTCGTGACGGTAAACAAAAATTGGATCGAGCTCACGGCTCTGATACCATGTCAAGAATTTAAACAAAGAAGAAGTAAAGAAAATATTCTTTAATGTATTCTCTGTATGTCTACAAAGAAATCCAACGCCTATATATACATACTAAGAAACCTTAAAAAAAGAAAATATCAATTACAAATAAATAGTAAGATAAATCAGGGATATCGAAATCATGACCAAATCACATCAAATATATCGGGAGATATCCTTCCAAATTAACCATAATATATTTTCCATATATATTCCGATATCTTCCCAAATTAACCATAATATCTTTTCAGATATATTCTAATATCCTTCCAAATTAACCATAATATATTTTCCATATATGTCACAATAGTTTGAAATAAATTAAATAAGCGGCTTCTCATGATTTTTCACTGAAGAAGTATTTTTTTAATGTTTGAAATGTATACTTCTGCTTTTTTAGAGTTTAAAATAAGTCGAAATAAGCATAAATCAATAAATTGAAAAAAAATAATAATTAAAAAAGCAGCTTAAAATGTTTGGATTACTTTTACGTAAAAGCAACTTTAACCCTAAGGTTAAAAGCAGGTTATAAAAGTTAAATACCGCCATAAAGTTTGAATGCGGACAAGTTGTGATCATATCTAATAGCAAATCATTCGTTCACATAACATAACAAGAATTGGGATTCTCATCACTAAAGAATTGTGGTGCAAAGACTTGTTGTGAAGCACTTGCTTCACTTTCCTGAGTTTCCTCTTTGATTTGCATTATTTTATCTTCACCAGCATTTACTTCACTTTGATTCACAACTTCAGCATGTTTTACACCTCTTTTGTTGATAAGCTTCACCAGTTTATGTGGATCCATGGTTCCCTTCACATTTACCACATCCTCCATATCAACATCAACTGTCTACACTCCTACATTTTTCTCAAGATGGCGAAAACCCATGCTCTTTCTGGTTAAGTCTTAACATTCAAAATAATAGTAGTTATATAATCAGAGCTGTCAAAATTGGTCTAAAATCTTAAGAAAATCCGAATAAATATGTAATATGTCTGGATAGCCATTGCCCCGTAAAGGGCTGGGTTGGACTGGACTAGATGATTAGTAACCCGATTCATTTTCATTTTCATATCGGGTCCGGTCGAATCCATAAAACATTGACACCCCTAAATTCAATGTGTTGGAATCAAAATTCTAAAGATATTGATGTGTGAGAAAAATGAGAAAATAAACAAACCTTCCATGTCATGGATACAATGTTTGAGATCTTTTGCACAGCCCTGGCAGTGTATGTTGATTTTCGAGACAACCTCAATCACCTTAGGGGGCTGTCCTAACACAAACAACCAACAAATCAATGTCCAATTTGAGAAATCATCAAGTAAATTAATTAGAAAAGGCAACAATTTTAGCAACCTCTACTTCTCTCTCCTCCTCCTTTGGTTCAACAAGGGGATGAGGATGAAGTAGCTCTACATGCTTCCCACTTTTGTTCCTTAATCTCTCCACCACTTTGATGGGGTCGGCCTTTTCACCTCACTCTCACTTCATCATTCTCCGCATCAATTTCAACACTCTCAACACCTACAAATTAACATTAGAATGCAAGAAATTAACAACCCAAATAATGAGGGTTTGTTGTGAATTGAATGCAAACCTTCAAATCCATGAAGGCATTTCACCACTTTATCTCCGCAGCTCTCACAATGAACGTAAACGCGCATAACGATCTCTCCTTTCGGGTGGATATCGTCTTTCATGCGTTTTGAAGATCAACGTTCAAAGATGATTGTATTCTTAAATACTGCATGAAGTAATATAGAGAAAAGAAGAAAAAAAAAAGAAAGAAAAAATTACCATGTATAGCCTTGGAGTTGTTACAAATGCAGGTTGTATGAGTATGACTATTGATTCTTGTTGGAAAATCGAATGTGTATCTATATATATATATATATATATATATAGATATATATTATTTTTGGAATTAAGATTAGTATTAAATGCTAATGCGGATTGTTTAAAAATCAGTGATCTTTGACTGCATTTTCGAGCCTCGAAACATATTCGATTTGTGAATTAAGATATATAGCGTCGATCTACGTTTCGAGTAGATAATTGTAATGTGCTTAATTTCTCGATTCCGATTTTCAGTGAGTGAGAAATAGTGGCTCGAAGTTTAGGGGACAAAACTAATACGTTACCTAAAGTGGAGAAACTTACCTTATTCGGGTTTTGGAGATTTATTACATTAATCAATGTCCCACAATGATTAATGTGTAAAGTTTGTTGTGATATTTAAGTCTCTACCACCTTGTAGGAGATAACAAAGTGACATGTGGTGGGCTTGGGCCACGCGCGAGCTTTTTCGCCGACCCCCTAACGCGTCACGCCGCGCCCGTGCCCGGCTCCGGTTCTGGTCCGTGTCCATATCCTTGGACTTGGATCTTAGCAATTAGTCATTTGGGTGGTCTGTTGGGCTTTGATAATTAGGCTTGGTGGGCTACTTGTGGACTGGCCCAGCCTGTGGTGTAGTGCTCCTGCTACACATGATTATACGTTTTTAGAAGGTGCTGGAAGATATCTCTTCAGCAACCAACCTTTCATCTTTCCACCACTCCATTGCCCTGAACATGATCTGTCTGCCTTAACTGGCAGTAGTTAATCCAACAACTTTTTGCCTGGGCGGAAGATGCCTATAAATAGACACTCTTCACTTGCATTTCAACACACCTACATTAAGAATTCTTTCTGCATTAGCATCTTAATTCTAAGTTGTCTAGAAGCTCTAGTCCTCGTCTTTGTCCAATTCGCCGGAGCTCGACGATCTTGCGGTGCTGCAATCTTCGAGACGATCGTCGTTTTATCTTTGGGGATGGAACACCAAAAAATTGAGAGTACTACCGGGGCATATTTCGTCTTGCAAAGAGAGGACTCCTTGTTGGGATTTTGTATACTGGAAGCACTTTTATGCTTGTATATAATGTGTTTTTGTCCTTACCACTGTTTTATTCTCCTATCTGATAAATATGTATATTTGCACATGTTATCCTTTATCTTGTATAAAAGTTAGATTTGTGTGGTGTGTCGGGTATCACAGAAGACAACACAAATTGGTTGAACTGACAAGATATGAACAGTTAACACAGCTGAGACAACTTAAGGATGAAGTTGTCGGTTTAAGCCGCAGCTTTAGATAAGAAGTGGCTTGTCTTAGTCGCTTGTCTTTACCGGTACACTTAAGGTGGTGTATTGAAGGATCACGGTGAGATTTGTTCTCCTAATCGACCTTAGTGGAGAACCAAGATCTCGGTGACTTAGCCGATCTTAAGCTTGGTAAGACTTCATCGAGTGCATTTGGCTATCTATCACTTTGACCTATTATGGTGAATGTCATCGCGACCGGATCTACGTATCTTGGGTGTTAGTAGTTATTTGTGGCTCAGCCGGTTGTCCGTATCTTGCATCCGTATCCTAGTAAAATGGGTTGATAATATCCCCCGAGGAACTCGAAAGGATTAGCACACTAAACCCGGCCGGTTGATTAAGTTCGGGTGTGTTAATAAGGTCGAGTGGTACTACTCGAGGAATATAAGATGTTAATTAATTTAAGCGGTCAAATGAGCTTAATTAATTAACGGATATTTCTATCTTAAATACGAGAGATCGATTAAGTCTAAAATACAAGCCCTTGCTCAAATTGGGATAAAGGGGTAAGTCAAGCACGGATTCTCTAGTGGAATGAATGCGTGTTAATTAATTAATTTTGCTCGGGGTGAGCATGGATAATTAATTAATTGGAGGCCCAACTTTATTTCTTGTATTGGATCCCCGATCCGGCCCAATTAGTTGCCTAGTAATTTATTATCTCTCGAATTCATTATTAATGGATTAATGTATTTTTACATTATTTAATAATATTATTTATTCGGAATTAATTGGCTGGGCCAATTAATTGATAAATATTAGTAGCCCAATAAATTAATTAATTATATTATTGGCTGATTTTATAGAAGCCCATTGGAATATAATTAAATTAATGGGCTACAAATATATTAATAATATATAAGTTTTTGAAGCCTATATATATTAGTATTCTGTTCAGAAACTCATACAATTTCATTCTTAATTTTCGAGATTAACGTGAGTGACAGAGAGAGTTATAAATTTATTTTCTTCGATCTCTTGACCACCCAGAGGAAGAAAAAGGCCGGGATACAGATCAGAAGATCTGACACAGGAGCAACAATCGGAGCCGCGACAACACACCAGGAGGAAGGTAGCCTTACTATAAACCTATTATTCCTTCAATTGGTATCAGAGCCTGGTTTAGGCTCTGATTGTTGTTTATTTAGTTTTTTATTTCGTCGTTATCGGGCTTATTTCGTGTTTGGGGCGGCCTGCGAGCCACTGTTTTGACCCCGTTGTAACGTTTTTCTCGTGAGAAAATCCACGAGTAGTTGATAGGATCAATATGCTATGTGATTGTATTTTAATTGTACTGTAATTGGTCCGGGTGGCACGAAAAACGAGACGACGAAAATCATTTTTTCGCAGCGAAAAACCCTAGTTTATCTAGGGTTCTGCCGCTTCTTGCGGCAGAGATTCCCGGCTCGTCCGACGTCGGTTCGACGATCAGCTTGAACTGATGGAATCCTCGTCTTACGAGCTTCGCGTCGATAGGTTGCAAGGGATCATCCGATCCCGGATGCGATCGTAATCGACGTCTGAAGTTCGCTGCTCACCATGAATTCGTTCCGGCGAATCGTTTGAAATTCGGGAAATTGAGGAACTAATCTCGGCCGGAATCCGTTACCCGGTGGTCGTGAGTGTTCCAACATCATTTCCCCTCTTTCAATTGATCTAATCGCGGCTCGGAAAGGTCGAATTTGGGCGGCGAACGCGCGGCGGCGGAGGCGCGATTTATCGCGCTGCACGCGACGCGGCGGCGGCTCCAGGCGTCCGTTCTTCACATATCCGACGTCCTGGGGATGTCGGGCGGGGCTGGAGATGGTGCAGGAGGGCCGGAGATGCTCGGGAAAGGCGCGGCAGCAGTCGCACCACGCGCAGGCGCTGATTCGCGCCGTTTTCGGCGGCGTCTCGGCGTGGGGAGGCCGGTTCCAGCATCTCATTGGTGCGGTGACCCTCCTGGTGTAGGTGGCCGGCCGGGAACCGGCCGGGATGAAGACGGCGGCGGCGGCAGTTTGCGTGAGGAAGACGCTGACGTGGCGCGCTGACGTGGCGAGCCACGTCAGCCCTATCTGAGTCAGCATCCACGTGTGCGCCACGTGGCTGCCACGTGGCAGACCCCTGATGACGTGGCAACGGCAGTTTTCCAAGCAGTTTTCAGATTCAAAGATCTGTATCATGATCGGGATATGTAATAGTTAGGAATTACGTGTTTTTAAAGCCCGATAACGATTTTAAATTTCCTATTTGCGTATTTATTTTTACTTATGCTTTACCATGCGATTATGTGATTAATTGCGCTTAGAAAAGCATGTAAATAGGATTTATATTGTTTCTAAAAGCATGTTTTATTTTTCGCGAGCACGTTTTATTATGTGCGTTTAGAAATTGCATGCTTTAGGAATTATGTGGGATTGCATGATTCGTTACAAACCTTTTGAACAAAAAGACTAAGCAATTTAAAAATTAAATGTTCAATTAGATTCCATTAATTTGGATATTAAACAGTTAATCGGACCTCCATTAATTGGACTCTACACGAAAGTAGTTAGATTATGTAAGTAAACGTCCACCTGCGTGGCTTGCTTGCATTTTTGAGCTACCAGTTTTGTGAGATGAGTTTTCCAAAACAATATTTGATTATTATTGAGTAGTGGGAGCGAAGCCGTAAACGTCCACCCGCGTGGCTTGCGTGCCTAGAAAACACGAGTACTCTAGAAGATAATAATTAAATAGGATGGCTAATTAGATCAAATTGAATGCGGCATGGTTCGAGTAAGTATGTCAATTTCGAGAATTTGATTCTATTTGGTCAAATTAATGGTCAATGCTTAGATGTCACCACAGGTACAATTCACTTCCCTCGAAGTCCCTTCCCGCGTTTTAATAGTGACATCGTCCAGATTATCGAACTATTAATTTCATTCGTCTCAAGAACCTAGACGTGGATTGAAATTAAAGAGCTAGGTAAATAGCTTGGTTTAGGGTTACGCTAGTAAACGTCCCACTGCGTGGCTTGCCGAGTGGAATTCTTAGAGTCGTTCGAGGTTTTTAACATCATTGTTTTTCAAAAGGTTACAATGATAGTTAATTACGAATTATGTGCAAATATTAATTCATACATGTTTTAAAATTATATTTTTTCAGATATGTCTGTTCGAAATTTTTCAAGTTCCTAAATAGTCTCACCAATCAAACCCTAATGGGTTTAACAATTTTTTTTTTAAATAATTTTACAAAGTGGAAGAGATATCTTACCGCTCCCAATAAAAGCTCTGCAAAGGTCCTATAAGAACTTCTGTTTAAGGACCGCTATGTCTAAGAACGAGTTTACTATGAGTATGTCACTCAAATCTTTGGTAGCGGTCAAAGAAGTTATAGGAAAGGGCAAGAGTGCTCAAGTCTTGAATATCCCTAGTAGTTCAAGGAATCCTCCGAAAGGCGGAAACCGAAAAAGAGCGAGAAAGGGTGGACAATTCAAGAAGAGCAAATGGGAGTAAGAAGACGGTCCTTATCGGCGGCATGCGAATGCCAAAGAAGAAAGGAAGGTTCTTCAATTATGGTAAGAAAGGACACTGGAAGAGTTATTATCCAGATGTCAAGGCAAAAACAGAAAGAGACGCGAGTCGCTCTTGTAATCGAAACTGCTTACGGTTTCCTCTCTACCCCACGAATGGGTAGTGGATTCGGGGCAACTGATCATGTTTGTTACACCTTGCAAGGTTTCTTGCAGAAAAGGCAATTGAGCAATGGCGAGGTGGTAGTCTCAATGGGCAATGGATCGAAAGTTCCTGTAATTGTCATTGGAGATTTACATCTATCTTTTAATAGTTATGTTTTAGTACTTAAAGATGTTTAATATGTGCCTGAGTTTAGGCGAAACATTATTTATGTTTCAAAACTCTGCACCATGGATGGTCATAAATCAAGTTTTGATAGTGAAGTTTCTATCATGAAAGACGATGATTTTATCTGTGGTGGACCATTAAACGGATCTTTATATACTATTACTTGTAAACCGCGTAATTCTGTTAATATTGCTTCATCATCATCAAATCCTAAGAAGAGGAAAGAGTCTTCTAAGGTAAACCAAACTTATTTGTGGCACTTAATACTAGGTCACATCAATCTTAACAGGACTCAGAGGTTGGTGGAATATGGATCAGTGGAGTCTCTCCAAGATTGAACCATTTCCAACTTGCGAAACCTGTTTGGAAGGAAAGATGATGACTAGGCCTTTCAAGGCAAAGGGTTATAGAGCCACATAAGTATTAAGTTTGATACATTCTGACTTGTGTGGGTCTATGTCTACACAAGCTCGTGGAGGGTATGAGTACTTCGTCACATTTATTGACGATTACTCGAGGTATGGATATGTTTACCTTCTTCACCACAAGTCGGATTGCTTTGAAACCTTTAAGGAATTCAAGGCAGAAGTGGAGAGGAAGTTAGGTAAAGAAATCAAAACACTGCGATCTAATCGTGGTGGGAAATACCTATCCAACGAGTTCAAGGACTACTTGACAGAATGTGGGATTACATCCCACCGACAAAGACGGCACGCCTCGGCAGAATGGTGTGTCGTAGAGAAGGAACCGAAGTCTCTTAGAGATGGTTCGGTCGATGATGAGTTATGCAACTTTGCTAGTTTTCTTTTGGGGATATGCCCTAGAGACTACAACATACTTGCTGAATCGTGTGTCTTCCAAGTCGGTAAAAAAGATCCCTTTCGAGTTGTGGAGCGGGCACAAACCTAGTATGCACCACTTAAGGATTTGGGGTTATCCCCGCTTATGTGCTGAATAGGCGGTGCCGACAAATTGGAATCACGTTCGAAGTGATGTTGTTCATAGGGCATCCGAAGAAAACGAAGAGTGGATACTTTTATGATCCTAAAGAACGTAAGATCGTTGTTAGCCCTAACGCTCGGTTCTTAGAAGAGGATTACACTAGTAACCATAAATCTCGAGTCGACATCATCCTTGAAGAATTACAAGGTGGTCGAGTTCCACTTGAACAGCCAGTAGTGCAAGATAGTACTCCACGAGTAATCGCACACCGTTAACACGCTCTCCTAACACCGTTCGACGTAGTGGGAGGGTGATATTTACACCTGATCGGTATAGTCACCGGGGAGACGTTTGATTATCTCTGGCGGATGAACAAGATACCGTGGATCCCTCGGACTTACAACGAAGCAAATGGGAGATGTAGATGCACCATGGACTCGAAATTTGAGTCCATAAGTGATATGGATGTATACGAGATCACTGAACTACCTGAGGGCTGCAATGCTATTGGTAGTAAGTGAGTATACAAGAGAAAGAGAGAGCACCGAATGAAGAGATCATGGCGTTTAAGGCCAGGCTAGTGGCGAAGGGTTTTACCCAGAAAGAAGGTATCGATTATGAAGACACCTTCTCGCCCGTAGCAATGATCAAGTCCATTCTGATTCTCCTTGCCATATCAGCTTACATGAACCTAGATATCTGGCAAATGTATGTCAAAACCACATTCCTAAACGGTCACCTTGAAAAAGATAGGGACATCTACATGAAACAGCCAGATGGTTATGTGAAGGAGGGCGAAGAGCATCTAATTTGGAAGCTTAAGAAGTCTATTCATGGACTTAAGCAAGATTTCCGGTTATGGCACCAGCGTTTTCGACGTAGTAGTCAAATCCTATGGATTTGTATCCTGTCCTAACGAGGTGTGTGTAACGTATTTGTGTTAACGGATCAGTGGTGTTTCTTGCATTTTACGTAGATGACATCCTTCGCATTAGCAATAATGTTGAAGTGTTATAAGACGTAAAGACGTGGTTATCCGAGCAGTTTCAAATGAAGGACTTAGGTGAAGCTACTTACATCCTTGGGATCAAGGATGTTAAGCTTGTCACAAGTGTCCTACATTGACACTGTTATTGCTCGTTTTAGCATGCAAAAGCCAAGAGAGGTTTAGTACCTTTCGCATACGGCATTTTTCTATCCAAGAATCGGTGCCACAAAACGCCCCGAAGAGATAAAAAATATGAGGCAAGTACCAAATGCTTCCGCCTTAGGTAGCCTCATGTATGCGATGCTTTGTACAAGAGCAGATATCTCATATGCCGTAGGCATGGTCTCAAGATATCGGTCCTAACCCCCGGAAAGGAATACTCGGATCTGCGGTCAAGTATATTCTCAAGTACCTTAAACGGACTAGAGATTATAGGCTTGTTTACCAGTCAGACAGTCTAGTGTCTTTGGGTTATACAGAATCGGATTTCCAAGCTGACCAGTCAGACGAGAAGAAGTCTACCTCGGGTTATGTGTTTACCTTGGGAGGTGGAGCCGTTTCATGGAGGAGTGCAAAGCAGAAATGCATTGCGGACTCAACCATGGAAGCAGAGTATGTGGCGCTTCAGAAGCTTCGAAAGAGGCGAGTTTGGCTCAAGAATTTCCTCCAAGATCTTTATATTGTTCAGAATTTGCCTAAGGCGATCACGATTTATTGTGATAATGCGGGTGCAGTGACAAATTCTAAGGAACCTAGATCTCACAAGGCGTCTAAACACATAGACAGGAAGTACCATATTATACGAGTATTCGTAAATCGAGGTGACCTGGTGATTGACAAAATTGGAACTGAAGTCAACCTAGCTAATCCTTTCACGAAGAGCTTACCACTCCCGGCTTACAAGAAGCATGTTCGTGGCTTTGGGATGGTAGAGATGCCCCACTTAGGACTACATAAACTTTTGTATAAGTGGGAGAAGATGTCGTGATAGATAGGATAGATAGCTAAGATATAGGTGGGTACTAGTTTGTACCTAGATAGCTGAGATATAGACACATTGTATACTAAAAGTTTACTTTAGTATAAGTGGGAGAATTGTTGGGATTTTGTATACTAGAAGCACTTTTATGCTTGTATACAATGTGTTTTTGTCCTTACCACTGTTTTATTCTCCTATCTGATAAATATGTATATTTGCACATGTTATCCTTTATCTTGTATAAAAGTTAGATTTGTGTGGTGTGTTGGGTATCACATAAGACAACACAAATTGGTTGAACTGACAAGATATGAACAGTTAACACAGCTGAGATAACTTAAGGATCAAGTTGTCGGTTTAAGCTGCAGTTTAGATAAGAAGTGGCTTGTCTTAGCTGCTTGTCTTTACTGGTACACTTAAGGTGGTGTATTGAAGTATCACAGTGAGATGTGTTCTCCTAACTGACCTTAGTGGAGAACCAAGATCTCGGTGACTTAGCTGATCTTAAGCTTGGTAAGACTTCAGCTGAGTGCATTTGGCTATCTATCACTTTGACCTACTATGGTGAATGTCATCGCGACTGGATCTACGTATCTTGGGTGTTAGTAGTTATTTATGGCTCAGGCTGGTTGTCTGTATCTTGCATCCGTATCCTAGTAAAATGGGTTGATAATATCCCCTGAGGAACTCGAAAGGATTAGCACACTAAACCCTACCGGTTGATTAAGTTCGGGTGTGTTAATAAGGTCGAGTGGTACTACTCAGGAATATAAGATGTTAATTAATTTAAGCGGTCGGTGAGCTTAATTAATTAACGGATATTTCTATCTTAAATACGAGATCGATTAAGTCTAAAATACAAGCCCTTGCTCAAATTGGGATAAAGGGGTAAGTCAAGACGGATTCTCTAGTGGAATGAATCCGTGTTAATTAATTAATTTTGCTCTGGGTCGAGCATGGATAATTAATTTATTGGAGGCCCAGCTTTATTTCTTGTATTGGATCCCTGATCTGGCCCAATTAGTTGCCTAGTAATTTATTATCTCTCAAAATTCATTATTAATGGATTAATGTATTTTTACATTATTTAATAATGTTATTTATACCGGAATTAATTGGGTCAGCCAATTAATTGATAAATATTAGTAGCCCAATAAATTAATTAATTATATTATTGGCTGATTTTATAGAAGCCCATTGGAATATAATTAAATTAATGGGCTACAAATATATTAATAATATATAAGTTTTTGAAGCCTATATATATTAGTATTCTGTTCAGAAACTCATACAATTTCATTCTTAATTTTCGAGATTAACGTGAGTGACAGAGAGAGTTATAAATTTATTTTCTTCAGATCTCTGACCACCCAGAGGAAGAAAAAGGCCGGGATACAGATCAGAAGATCTGACACAGGAGCAACAATCGGAGCCGCGACAACACACCAGGAGGAAGGTAGCCTTACTATAAACCTATTATTCCTTCACTCCTCAACTCAACGAAGTTTCTATTTCTATTTTATTTTTGTTATTCCAACTTACTGTTTTGGTTGTAATAACAACTTGTAAACAACAATTCTCACTCTCAAAATGCTCGATCCATCAGTCATACAAAAATACACTTCAACTCTATATATAAAATCACACACTATTTTTATGATTTTTTTTTGGTGTGGAAGGTAATAGATGGTGGTGTTGTGTGTGTGTTAACAAGATCTCTCCAATACTGCAAGAAACGCGAAATTTAATTTTGCAGATCGAATTGTAGAAGAAAATATATAATTTGTTTAGGGGATTTCCAAATGAAAGGGATACGAGTTTTGGATTTGACATAGTAATGTGGTGAGATTACACTATATTCAATACATTGTGTAATTAGATGATGATTAACTACACGAAATACTTTATTAGATGCAAGATTTATTGGAATAAGAATTTTGTGTTATTGAAATAAGAATTTCGTTTAATTGTTATTGAAATGAGCATTTCGTATATATACTGAATTGAAATATAGCAATTACACGAAAAATAAACGTATATATTCGGTTACAGCAATAACTATATGTTACTCGAATTTACTTTTATTATAAAATTAATTCAGAAAATTATTTTCTTTGTGCTATAGGACGTTTCCAGTAAATCATAAAAATCATCACGAAACATGCATTAGTAGCATGAGATTATTAAGCATTGAGAATATGACACATGAAAAATTAATTAGTCAAAAAGTTAAACAATGTAGTACACAATAAAATATAGGGTTGTCCCACTATTATTGGTCTCTTTTCTAAAATGGTAAAAAATATTTTTAAACATAAAATGAAGTGTCCCTCTAACTCACTACTCACCCCTATATTTTTATACTCTTTTTCCAAATCTTTATCTCTTACACGATTTCGTTCTACTCCAAACTCAAACATTTTATGATTTTGAACTTTTTTGAAAATTTAGATAATTTCCTCTATTAAAATATGATAAAGACGTTTGTCTCAACTACTTCTTGCAAAAATTAGAATGAATTATCATTTCTCCACCAACCACACCTCGAAAATAGTGTTCATTTCTGATACAATTAAAATTCATAAAATACACATTTGAACAAAGTTTATTAATCTTCATAATGAAAAAAAAGAAAACAATAATAACAGGATAGAGAGAATATCATTTTCTTAAACCAATGTGTCGAGAGAATACATCATTAAATTACTAACACGAACAAATTATATAAAAAGAGTGAAGACTATCATACTAACCAACTGGACCTGGCCCAGCCCAGCGGGTTATGTCTTTTGAGCCGGGCTGGAACATGTGGTAAATTTGATGGTTGTAAACTTGTACGGAACTTTTTTTCTGTAAAATTCAACTTTTATAAGATCTAAGAAAAATTTTGATGTAGCGGTTGCGGGTTACTCTCATAAAAAAATAAATTAAAAAAAAACATTTGAGGTGGCTTTTTGATAACAAGCCAAGTTTCCAAGTTTTAAATTCAATTTGCAGTTGTGAGAGTGATCTAGATGAGATCTTCCGAAGGTATCCCATAGAACACAAAATTTTAAAATTGGACCGAACTGATTTTTCCATTCGGGTTCTGACGTTTCGGATTGGGATCACCTATCTAAGAAATTTTAGTTCAGTTCCTATCTAAATTAAAACGACATAATTTTGATTGTTTTTTAATTTACTCTTTAATTAATTTTTAATATTTTCATGTCCAAATTTAAGATAAATTCCTAATCAATCTCTAAAATCTTCCGCCACACCACAAGAGAGAGGAATATACCATGATTATAGGCACAAAACGGCGCTGAGTAACTCGAGGGTGGCGTAATCGTCCTCAATATCGTCGCTATCGGACCAGTCGGGTTGCAGTGTAGATAAAGCTTTCATTACCAAAGGCTATTCCATCGGAACGGCAAATCGTTGCTGAATGCTCCGAACCAATTGAAAGTCGTCGTCCCCCTCTCCCTCAGATTTCTCCTTCGATGAGGCACCTTTGCTGGCAATGCCATCGCCGATCAATTGGCAAGCCCTCCTTAGCTCCTCCATATCTTCCTTGAGACGAAGACATTTTCAAAGATTTTGACATTCTACCTAACTTCACAAAACCAAAATACGTCGTAACGTATACTTAACAATTGAGGCAAATATACCTGTTTCAATTTTTTATATTCTCACTCCACAATTCAACTAGTCACCAATTCCCAAATTAATTTATTAAAATATATTCCCAACGCGATAATATCAAGGTTGTCAAATTCGCAAGTCAACACGTAGATTCGTCTGAGTTTACGAGTTGCGAGGCTCAAACGAGTCAAATCGATGTAGGCTTGTGTGACAGGGTCGGGTGGGATCGCGAGTCAGCACGTAGACTTGTGGGATCATGCGAGTCAGCACGAGTCTACAAGATCAGATTTTTGATTTTTGTTTTCAAATAAAAATATATTTATTATTTTTCCCTAAAAACTTAAGTGACTACAAGTAGACTAAAAGCCCTAAATCGCATTTTTAATCTTCATTCTTCAAAAAAGCCCAATCAATTGATTCAAGTTCCCAATCAATATTGGCTTGACAACTTCATCTCTTGAAGACTTCTATTGCTAAAGAAAGGACATGTTTCGGAATGTATGGACCATATGTAATTTTAATTGTTTTCTCGATCTGCCTCAAGATTCAAAATTTTTGACTTCTTGAAGTAATTCCTTGTCTTTTTGAGTTTATTGTACTGTTAATTTTTTCTTATATGTTTCATGATTCGGAATTTTGTTTGATTTCTAAAACTAATTTTCGAAAAGAAGCTAGATGATGATAAGGCTGAAAAGTGTGTTTTTATAGACATAACTTATACTAAAAAAAGAGAGATGTTTGGTTTCTTCCCTTACCAAATTTGATATGGAGTCTCGTTACACTTTACAGTTTTTATTACTGGTAGGATGGTTGTTCAAGACATAAACCACACAATGCACATTCTAATTCTATATTTAATTATTTATTGATATAACATGCACCAAATGGAATAGCTTAATCGTTGATTGAAATTTTGTGTTTTTTAGAGACTTTAATGACTTTTTAGATTTTGTTTATGGACATTATATCCCAAATTTTTATCTATTAATGTTAATTTATTTAAAATTTAATTTTTGGTAGGATCGTACAATCCTACCACAATTCTACAATTCATTATCCTAGTAGGGCCCAACGATCCTACATAGGATCGCGAGTTTGACAACCTTGGATATAATCATTTGTCCCAATGAGATAGATAGGACTAGGACTCATTTTTATTATACATGACCACTTATATGATTTCAGATTACACAAGTTTTGAACGTCTTACACCATCACTGAATGAAGTGTTATTTGCCTCGAACAAAAGTGACATTTGTCTTTAACAAAAGTGTCATTTATTTTTTAAAAAGTGTCACGGGTTTCGAACAAAGTATAATTTGTTTTTAACAAAAGTGTATTTTTTTTGAAAAAAAGTGTCATTTGTTTACAAATAAAATTTCATTTGTTTCGAATAAAAGTGTCATTTGTTTTTAACAAAACTATCATTTATTGAGTATCAATTATTTTGAGAAAAGTGTCATCTGTGATGAAGAAGTGTCAATTATTTCGAACAAAAATGTCATTTATTGAGTATCAATTCTTTAGGAAAAAATGTCATTTATTTTGAACAAAAGTTTCATTAATTCAGTATCAATTGTTTTGAAGAAAAAAAGTCATTTATTAGAACAAAAGCGTCATTTCAAAATTACAAGTAATATATGCACATCAGAAATCAAAATTATAGTCTCCCTGAGCGTAAACCAACATCAAATTAGATTAATTCAACAAAGAACACACAATACGCAATATGAACAACGAAAATAACAAGATTTACGTGGAAAAACAAACCCCTTAAATATGAAGATGTAAAAACGACGAGGCCTTTAAATCTAGCCAAATCCATTATAATCAAGTAGATAGTACAATCAAGCAAGTGCAATATGATATTCAACCCTTAACAACAACTACATAGGCACTAAAAGTCTAGAATCACAAATCAGAAAACAAAAAGACGTGAAACGTCCACAAAACTAGCAGCAAAATCCCGAAAAATATAACTCAAAATCTAACCGTTAGAATTACAATCCCTTCGGTCATAATGTAGAACGATATGTCTTCTAACACCAATTAAGATTTTAGATTGATCGGACAACATATGAGTCTCCAATCGTTAAAAATACCGAATATGTACAAACTTACGGACTTGGCGGCAACGATGAATGAACGTTTATATTTACAACCGGACGCACGCAAGTCCGCCTCTTTAATTTATTACTCCCTCCGTTCCACTCCATTAGTCCACTTTTCTTTTTTGGGTCTTTCCACTCCATTAGTCCACTTTCCCTTTTTAATTTAAAATAATATTCTAATATATTCAAGTGGACCCCACTACTTTATCTATTTTACACACAACAAACAACTTTCTTAATCTCCGTGCCGAAAAGAAAGTGGACTAATGGAGTGGAACGGAGGAAAAAGAAAGTGGACTAATGGAGTAGAACGGAGGGAGTATATAATATATGAACGACTTTAACGAGAAATTGAATAGTGAATTACTGATTTCTCTCTTCTCACAAAGGAAATATGGGGTTGTCATAGGTATTGGAGTTGACCTACCTCACCTAACTAGCTTTGGACATAATTTTTAACGAAAGCACCATTATCCTAACTAGGTCTCAATTTTGTGATAATAGTGAATTTGTACTTGCCAAGCATAATTATGCAACAAGAAACATTATTTCTGTTAATGTAACAACCAAACACCACTATTCGGATTCTGAACCGATCCAAAACTACCAAGAAATTGAATACATGTGTACTTATGTGAGATTGTCTCAGGGTTCTAGACGTAGACTTATGCGTAGTATTTCTTTTACCGGCCAACTAACAATTCTCGACATGGACGGTGGACCTAAAATGTAACAGCGGGGGATGCAGATTTATTATTTGGGGATGAAGAACTAATTTTAGAATGCGAATATATCAATTTGAAAGAACAAAATACTAATTTTTTGAAAAATCATACATAAATTTAAGAGTATTTATAATTTTTTAGAGTGCGGCGATGTTGCTTGCACCCCTTGTATATGCCCTTAACATGTAAGCGTAAGCATATCTTGATATCTTCACAAATTATATGGTGTAGATTTTTTAAAAATATTTACCTATTGTACTTACACTACAAAATTTTCGCTAATTACCGACGGATTTACCGACGGACAAAACACGGGTCGGCATTTACCGACGGATTACCGACGGAAATTCAAAATTTAAGTGTACCGACGGATTACCGACGGAATTTTCCGTCGCTATTTCATCTGTTACCGACGGATTACCGACAGAATTTTCCGTCGGTATTTAGCGACGGAAAATTCCATCGGTAATCCGTCGGTACACTTAAAATTCTGCATCCCACATCGAATTTTTGATAAACTTTTTCCACCTTTATATATCAAACTACTTCCTAAGCTATTAAGAATCTTGTTATATATGTGCGCACGCGTGCGCACAAGCCTCCACCGCCGGCCAGTGTCTCCACCTGATCGCCGCCGACTACCAACTCCGATAGCCGGCGGGTCAATTGTCGGCTTAATTTCAAAAAATTAGTCGACAAGTGTACCGACGGATTACCGACGGAATTTTCCGTCGGTAAATACCGACGGACCTCAATTCCGTCGGTAAAATTTACCGACAAGCTCTATAACAACGGATTATTTTCCGTCGGTAATCCGTCGGTAAACCGTTTTTCGACGGATTTTTTAATGTTTACCGACGGATTTTTCCGTCGGTAAAAGACAGATTTTTTGTAGTGTTATAAATGATATATTTCAATTTATAATGTGAAAAATTGAATGTATAAAAGTGTCTTAAAGGGCAAACACTACTTTACAGTTGTATCTCTATTTTAGAGCGGAAATGATATTTTATTATTAACTATTATGCTCCATTTTACGGCACAAGGAGTATTCCATAATATTCTTCTTTATCTATTCAATCTTAATAATTTTTAAAATTTATATTAAAATAAATTTGAAAGACTTTTATTTGATATAATCAAATTAAAACTTAATAACGCATTAATGCAAAAAGGGCGTAAATAAAAATCTTATTAATAATTTTAAAAAAACATAATAAAAATTACACAAATGAAAAAACATAGATTACATAATAACATATTCTAATTCTCTGAATTTAAATATCATTCCACAAATAATTAAGTAATGCATTTCGAAGCGTGAAATGAGCGTCTTTTTGATTTCTTTAAATCGAGAAATGAATATTTAAAATCAATTAGTTTCAGGTGCGCCTCAAATTCGATATCTACGGGCGACACATCTCTTGCAATTTCAAATGGTACATCTAGGTCTTGTTCATCATCAATTATCATATTATGCATGTAGTCATAATATCTCCCAACTAACTTGTATCCAAAAATATGTTGGATTTGCCATAATTGCAAAACAACTTTAGGGGACTCCGAGAGCATTTCAACGTCCTTTCTACACGCTTCTTATTTCATTTCAAAATATTTATTTCTTAGGATCAACTGGTGCATGGATAGTTTACACAAAAGTTTGCCATTTGGGCTCTATACTATTAGCTAGACAATATGTCATATTGAACTCCTTTCCATTTATTGCTCAATTTGAATACGATTCCAAATCCGCAAACACGTGAGTACTTTCGACAAGAGCAAGAAAAAAAATCTTGAGAAGCGAGGAATTCCTCTAGAACAAATGAAAATACGGGTATTTTTTAAATCCTATTTCCGGACAACGGAGGTTTTGGTGCTGATTTTCCTAAATCTACAAAAACCGCTAGTGTATATTCAGGGCCGGCCCTGACATTTCGGGGGCCCTAGGCGACGAGAAAAAATGGGGCCCCCTCCTTATTGATAGTTCGTGAAAAGATAGACATACTTTCATTGTGCCTACACAAAGTTTTAAAAGTAGAAACCGTAAAGTGCAAAAAAAAAAAAAAAAAAGGATCGAATAATTATTGAAATAATTTAGATCTTCTAGCATTTTGAGAAGCAAAATCATCAATAACATCATCAAGATCAAGTTTTTACAATACCTCATTTTCAATACATAAAATAGCTAGTCCATTTAACCTTTCTTGAGACATAGAAGAACGCAAATATGATTTGATCAATTTTAATTTTGAAAAACTTCTTTCTGCTGAAGCTACAGTGACGGGTATAGTCAACAATATTCTATATGCAATAAAAACATTAGGAAAACATTCTGAAGCTTTAACAAACTCAAGAACTTCATGAATTGATTTTACTTCTGAAGGTAGACACATTTGTAAAACTTGCAATTCAGAATATAAATCTTCAGCATAAATATCAAATTTATCATTATGTTTAAGAGCATCTTGAAGCTTGACACAACATTTATGCAATGTATTATCATCCAATGAAGATAAAGACTTATGATTAAATAAAAAACCAAAAATATCTTCAAATACTACTAATTGCTCAAATCTAGTCCTTAAAGATAAAATAGCAATATCCACTATAACAATAAAATAATTAATCCTAAAAGACTCCTCATCAGATAATGTAATATCTTCATGAATTGTACAAATTGAAATGATAAAACCCTAATCCTATTAAAAAAAATAGCACAAATTGTACAAATTGAAATGATAAAACCTGATGAAAGAAGGGGGGCGTGTATCAATTCAACTTTTTTGACGAAATTATTGAAGACGTTAGACGCTCGAGAGCCAACAACTGGAGCCCCTGTTCTGATGTGTCTCTTTTGCGGTTTTGCTTCTCAGCTTCTGTACTGTATTTTCTGTTCTCGTTTCTGTAAGGGAGAGAGGGCCAGATGGAGAGGTTTTATAAGTAAAATAAAAAGCCAAGAAATAGCCGTTGGGCTATATTTGCAATTCGTTGGGTACTTTGCAAAAGAGCCGTTAATTATACGTTGGGCCTCGTTGTTGAAATGAGCTTGAAGTGATATTTGATAATTGTTGAAACTTGAAATGTGGCCTGCCGACTGAAGTTCAGCCATTGAAATGAAATCAAAACTATTTTTTTTTATGGGCTTGATTTAAAAATTTTGGGGCCCCTTAAAATTGGGGGCCCTTAGCAAAAGCCCCATCATATATTCAATAGGGCCGGCCCTGTGTATATTAAGTTATGATCCTCTTTAGATAGTTTATGTTTTGTTTGAGTTATTTTGTGTAGTTGTATTTCATTTTAATTATCTAATAATTTTCTATTGTACTATATCTGTCTCTAATATTAAATCGAAATATCAAACTCTTAACCTATATCATTAAATTAACTTTTTCTGTGATTACAATATTAATTGTAATTATACTTAAGCAAGTATGTTTGTATCCTCATTTTGCAGCAGCAAATACTTCACCGTTGGAGGGCAATTCCTACCTTAGATTAGAATACTGCAAAACTCCAGTTTACCACACCATGGTAGATGTGGAACTGGACTATATTATGTATATTGATAAATTGATGGATACGGTTTTCAAACTATGATCATTTGGACGAATTAACTATAAACGTTTTTTAGTTAATTTATCATTCACATGAATTGATGGAGTATTTATTAACTAAAAAAAATTAGGAGCAGCTCAACATCCATAGTTTGGTCCATATTCATCAAATTTGCCAATATATTTATCATTTCTCTGCGTACTATCATATATTGATATTACTAATAGTTTATATTTCATTTGCATTATTACACGTGGCCAAATTTAATTAACATAATAAGATGTACAGTAGAAACATCCAATTTTAATGGTTAAAATTAAATATATAGCCTCAATTACCAAACATGAATTGAATATATTCTTTCATAAAAGGAAAGAGATGTAATACAAATAAGTCAAAGGCACCGTCCATAAAACATAACTAGCATCCTAATGGGAAATAAATATCCCAACAACCTAAACCTTGAAGAAATTAAAAGGGCAAAAAAAAAACCAATTATATGATATCATAATTATTTTTTATATAAATTCTACCTTATTAATAAGAATATAATGTACAATGGACAAGTGGTAGAGCCAAGGAAAAAATCTACTTATGTCAAACGTGGGATATTTAGGGTGTGTTTGCAATAACTTATTTATTTAAAGTACTTATTTAATTTTTGATCGTATAAGTAATTTTTTTATTTTACACGACCTACTTTCTTTGCTAGTTTTTTTAAAATTAGTTAAACTGTTTCTTTTGCACATCAATTAAAATATTTTTAATATTTAAAATACTATAATTTTCCAAAACTATAAAAAAATATCGATTTTCTTATATTAATTCTAAGATCAATTACTTTCAACTTTAAGAAAAACAAAGCAATCAATATGTCTAGTGAGGACGGGAAATAGTCGCTGTATATAAAAAAATTATTTGTTCAACATTTAAAAATCTAATTTTAATTATATTGGCTAAAATATAAAATCAACACATTAACGTTCTCATGGTATGGGAAATTAAATACAATAATCACCACTAAGGAGGGTGCCCCCACCCACAAAAGTGTGCTTAAAATGAAAAGACCTGCTTAAACGATTATTTAATTAAAAATAATTGTTTTTAAAATATACTTAGGTAAAAATTGAAGCTCAAGTCATCGATTAATTAGACACCCATACTAGAGCATCTTACCATTTTAGTGCTATGCATGTTCAATATAAATTATATGAACACGACTTCTTCTTCTCTCATGTAAAATCAAATCCAACATTAAAAGTTAAAAATCCGTATATATTTAGATTGATTACCTTTTTCAATCCACAAAGGTTTAGGTATATCACAATTGTGTACTCTTGTGTGTACCACACCATAAGAGTGTCGACATGTAGCGCTTTTCATTCTAAATAGTAGATCACATACGCCACATGTCGACATTCTTATAATGTAGTACACACAAAGGTACACAATTGTGGTACACACAAGCCGCTCTGTTTTCAATCATGACATCACATTTCTCACTACTAAGTAACTCTTATTTAAGCACCCGCATCGGTAAATCCTAGATTTACCATTTTGGAGGTGAAGCTAAAATTTACCATTTTAGGATCGAAGTCAAGATAATATGCTATCAAACAAAGTAAGTAAAATTTAGAATTTGTAGGTGCAGTGGCCCCACACATACTATCGAATATAATTATTATATTATTAAAAAGTAGTTATTATATGATTAAAAGTTATTGGTGAAGTAGAATACGAAATATAATTAATTTGGAGTTTAACACAAATTTCAAACTTCGGGTTTTTGCAATTCAAGACATGTTCGGATCCCTAATTTTTCTAGTCATCGGGAAAAATAAAATAATGTTGTTACAGTGAGTTGAACGTACAACACTGCCATATCTTTAAGTGGGTGGTTGCAAAAGCTTAAATTATTGAACTTATAGCTTAATTTAAGGAAAAGTTGTTTTTGGGTGTTTTCAACATCTTAAATTCGGAAAAATTCTCTACATTTAAGTTGAATAAGTTGAAGTTGGTTAAGTTGGTTTTTACCAACTTCTCCAACTTAATGGCATATTTATAATTTCGGATAAGTTATGATTTGACATTTTATTTATAAATTACAAAATAAGCTACTACAGTATAAATTTTGCAAACACTATAAATTCTCTAATAATTCACTTTCACCAACTTCTCCTTAATTTAACCACTTAAAAAAAATTTAAGCTATTGCAAACACCCCCAAATCAAAATGACATGTTTTAATGACACGCCTCACAAATTGCCACCTCATTAATTTTGAATAACGACGATAACAAATAGAAGAACGATTTTTACCCACTAAATAAGAAAAAAAACATAAATCCAATCCTAAATTAGTACGGCATCAATTTGTACTGTCCAAATAAACATCCAACTCAGCACTCTCTAACGGAAAAATACTAGGACCATATCATGCCTTTAATTGCAAAAATGTGTCCGTGCATTAAATTGCTGTCAAAATTGTCACCAATAACCCTATTATTAAATTAAAACCAACACGTATTACGAAAATCTGAAAAAACATAGTGCGATATAGGTCAAGAACACTACCTTTTTAAAGCATATATCTAACTTCCAAATTTAACAATTGTGACCGTCCATATTTCTCGATTACTCCCGGCCCGCCACCAAACCCGACCCGGCCTCCAGTCCTACGCCTATCGCCGCCTAACAATTCTATTTCTATTATTTTATTATTTTGGCTTTTTTTTTCTTTCTAAATTTGAAAAAACAAACAAATATTTTGTGTCGTTCATTACCATAAGCTTGAATTTGTAAACCTCATTTTCTCCACAAAAAAAAAAAAAAACCCATGAAGATGAGAAACAAAGGCAAAGTCCATCCCTTCACTACTTCTTCTTCTTCTTCCTCCTCAACCCCAGATTCTTTCTCTGTCCTCAAACTCCTCCCCGCCGCCATTCTCACTCTAGTATCCTTTCTCTCTCTAGAGGACCGCGAAGTTCTGGCCTATATGATCACTAGATCCCTCAAATCGGCTAACCCTTCCTTCTTCCCGGCCGCCAGCGAGGACAAGAAGAAGACCTCCAAGAAGCAGTGCGGCGGCGGCCATAATTCGCCGGCGCTTTTCGACTGCGACTGCTTCCACTGCTACACCGGCTTCTGGTTCCGCTGGGATTCCTCCCCCAATCGAGAGCTAATTCACCAAGCAATCGAAGCTTTCGACGATCATCTGAACACCGGCGACCACTTCAAGAGTGGTCGGACTAAGCGGAAGGATAAATTGGGGAAGCGGAGGAGCGAGAAGTCCGGCAAAGACGCCTTTGCTGCTGGTGAGCTTCTCGATTACCCGCCGGAGAATCTACAGCTCTCTGTTTCTGCGGCTGAGATGCCGCAGGTGTTGATGACGGCTGCGCCGGAGGAGGTCGATGAGGGGAAGCCTGGGTTCACGGTGGTAGAGTCTATGGAGGCGGCGGCGCCGGCCGCCGTGGTGCGGACGCATAAAGGATTGGCTAGGAAAGTGTTGCCGGACGTGATGGGTATATTCAGTTCGCGTTTATGGAGTCTTTGGAGTCCGAATGTCTGAGTGAGTACAAAAAAAAAAAATGGAAAATGAAATTCTGGTCTATTTTAGAATTTCAAGGGAAAGAAAATGTTATATAATTTTTTACTGGTGGTAGATTATATTCCTGCTCGAATATGCAGCTCTCTTTTTAAATGTTTCATGGCCCCTCTCAATTATTGTCATTTGTTTAGTTTGCTTTGTTTGTTTATTAATCACGATTTCTTATATAAGGAGTTAAATTCGCAACTATAAATATGCGTACGCGGTAAATTCTACTCCTTGTAATAGTATGTTATTATGTTTTGCATTTAATCACTTTCTTTTCAAATATTCGTAATTTACTATTGTTATTAGGGGTGTAAAAGTTCGGTTCGGTTCGGTTTTTAGTACAATTTAGGAACCGAACCGAACATATGAAAGTGGTTTGGTTCGGTTCGGTTTAAGGTGTACTTTACTTTTGGAATCGAATCGAACTGCTTAAAAATGGTTCGGTTCGGTTCGGTTCATAAGTTCTACCTTTTTAAATCCTAAATAGATTTTTTTGAACCATAATATTCCATACATGCTTAACGTGAATGAAACCAAACACGACAACTCCAAAATATTACCAAAATATAAATATACTAAACATAACTACAAAAGTTAATCTCCAACTAGGACTCTAAAATATTACCAAAATATAAATATACTTAACATAACTACAATAGTTAATTTACAACTAGGGGAAACAAATTCATGACTCCACAATCCATATAGGCAGTAGCAAAATGAAACAACTTCATGACTCCACGTAAACGGATGAACTAAGAACTCTCAGAAAAAATTCCTACGGATGGAGGACTTGTTGTTCAACTTTTACGTTTTGATAGAAAATGTGAAAATAGTATTGAGAATGAATTGAGAAATGAGAAAAAAGATGGAAATGAGAATTGAGAAAATAGAAGAGTGGTGTAGTCATGACTCAGTTGTGCGGCGTGCCCTACTGCCCTAGTGTAATAGTAGTATTAACATCTTTTTTTTAATTTTTTTAATTACATATTTACATATGTATCAATTACCTACTATACCCCTAGTAATCACATATTAATATACTACCTAGTAAGTAAGTAGTATGTAGTATTAACAAAAAATTCATTCGGTTTCATTGGTTCGGTTCGATTTAAACGGTTTCTAAACCTTTGGAACCGTGAACCGAACCGATTGTAAACGGTTTCGAAAAATATAAACCAAACCGAACCACGAAACCGAACCGAACCGCATTTTTCGGTTTGATTCAGTTCAGTTCCGTCGGTTTCGTGGTTCGGACCGGAACCACTTACACCCCTAATTGTTATTTACTTATTATTGCTTTAGAAAGCATTTTAGAGGTTTTGCTTAGTGGCCAAGGATTCTGAGTTGGCTATTTTTTCGAGGACGTGACAGTTTTGGTGGATATGCCAATTGTAACAAAGACAAATTAGTCGGAAAAAAAATATATATGAATGATGAATTGGATTCTTTTTATTGTAAATAATTAGTAGTATTTATATTAGCTATGTTAGGTTATGTTCGAATTAATACCAGGTGGATATGATGTGTAATAAAACAAATGCAGTTGATATATATGGACAATAAAAGCTACAATGATCCACCAATCATAGGTGGAATGAGGACTTAAGTAAGGGAAATTTTTGAAAGTCTCTAAATTTTATCATATTTTTAAAAAATATTACTCCCTCAGTTTTATTATTTTCGTCTGTTTTCTTTTTGATATGGAGATTAAAAAAATTTATTTAGGTATTTGTTTTATTAGTTTTAAATAAATTAAGAAATAAGCATAATTTTCGTGGAATGGTTGGTTTGAATGAATGAAAAATCATCCAAATTCTATCACGGCATATTTTAGTCAATTGATTTTTCTCTTGATTTGTTTGTCATATTGTAATTAAATAAATAATCTAAAGTTTTGAAAAAGTTAAGAATCTGAAATTTATGAATTCCGAGCGAAACGAAATCATGAAAAATAAAGACTTTTGGAGAGATGTATAAAATGTGGATTGGATAGTGAGTAAAGAGGGATTTACTTTATTTTAGAATTAGGAGTTTTTTTTTCTATTTTCAAAAATATGACAAAAATAATGGGACAATCCAATTAAAATAACAAGATAGAAATAATAGAATGGATGAAGTATTATTTTTCCTTTTCAAAATTTCATATCACATCTAAATAGGAGTACAAATTTCAAATTTATCTACCGTCAATGTCCCATTTCTAAATAAACTAATAATACCCATGATAAATCCGTAATATTCTCTCCATTCAACTATTTTTATTTTATTTCTTTTGGACGCAATAATTTAGAAGAGTTATTAATTATTTGTAAAAATATGATGTCCTCAAATAAAGTATTTGGAATAATTTGCTATTTTCAAAAGTATGACAAGAATGATAGGATATACTCCTTCTGTCTCACAAATAATGTTCATTATCTTTTCGATACGGGATTTAAGGAGAGTAATATATTGTGAATAAGGATGGTGGTGTCCTTAAAAAAGTGACTGGTTGCGTGTAAAAAATTATTTTTTTAGAAAATAGTACATTATTTATGGGACGTCCCGGAAAAGAAAAAAAATATTATTTATGGGACGGGAAAGTATATAAAAGGAAATTCAGACGAGGGTAGACGGTGCAAGTATTATTTACAAATTTGTCACGAATAATTAGTTTATATTACGAATTTGTGATAATAAAAGTAACGTATCCGTAACTTTATTCGATATAGAATTAGTTTAGTTTTAGATGTTTAATTATTGGGGTTACCTTTCGGCGTGTCAAGTTTATGCGACTTTTTTTATATTCTTAGTCCTGATTCCTTCTCTCTCTTTTTTTTTTCATTTATCATTGTGAGTTGACGATGATAAGAATTTTTAGTGTTTACGTGAATTACTAGAAAGTCTTTCGGTTAGAATTTAACCGAAAATTAGATTATTAAATTAATTAACATATAACTAATTTATAGGATGCATAAGTTCATGAGATTAATGAGAAGAATTAAAAGGACGCGTTGGTCCTTAGATGAATGGACAGGTTGCTTCATAGAATGAAAACATTGTTGCATGATTTCAAGATGTAAGATTTCATGGAATGGACACGATTGGTTCATAAATTAAATGATGAACGAATGTGTTGACTCATAAATATATTAATGAAGGAATGTGTTAGTTCATGCCAAGAGGTACTACTTGGAAGTTGAACAAATGCGACCAGTTACAATTCATCTTATTGCAAAGAGTTGTGTCCATTACGAATAGTTATGTGGTAGTCTATAAATTAGACATCTTGGTGCCAATAAGAAAACACACACCATCCAAATACATTCATCTTTCAACTCTTCTTTATCCCTCTTATTTCATTACATTCATATAGATTCATTAGTTCTACTTATTTATAGGTATACTCATAAAATTTGAACAATTGTTTGTTACGAAGGTAATTTACAGTCATTATTTAATTGTGCAACCAACATTAATTATGCACCTATATACTTTGAGATTAAATTGGAGTTAGTATTTCTTTTGATATGATTAATTTTCGTTGACCTATTTCATCATATTGATCACAATGTTTCATGTAGCTACCCACCTTTGACTCGGAGATACAAAATCCTATGATTAAATAAATAAATAGCAATTATTTATCCAAACTTAAGAGAATAAGAGCCACAGTGACAGCCAAAGAAGACTATCATCGATCATAAAATTAAAGTTAAAATGGTTTATATATACTATATATAAGTGAGTAAGTGGCCGATTAACATTCATATTTTAACATAAGAGGAAAATTCATTGTGGCTATTTAAGATACTAGGTAAACTATACTATAACGTTATATATAAAATTACTATAATGATAGTCATGCAACACCTGAGTAGATATAATACCCACATCTGCTAAATTCAGTTACCATAAAAAATAATCATTACTTAAACATAAGAGTTTCTTAAAGAGCAATATAACTTACAATGCAATTGAAATAATCTGTCAATTTCATGCTGGCGTTAGAAATAGACGGGAAAAAGCATGGCGTGACAGAAATATTTAATTAAAATGACACTGTCATGGTATCATCATCTAATATTACTAACATAATATTATTTCTACTGTACATGTCAAATATTTAGAAAATGAAGTCACATTATAAGAAAAATGCAACGAATGGATAATTAAATTAGCTTATTATGTACTTACTAGGACTATCATAAATGATGACTTTATTTAATCGCTTTAACCATCACATGATGCCACCTTAAAACAAGCTTTTTTTAAAAAAAAATCAAATACTTATTAATTGTGGGAAATTAGACCGACTCGAAACCTGTATATATTGTAAAATAAATCAACAATATGAAGTGACATAATCGAAAAAATAAAGTATAACCACAAAAAGAAAAGCCTAATACACACTGATAAAAACATGAACCAAATTAATAAGAGCTAGACAACTCGAGAATAACTCACAATTTATCGCTTAGAAAAACTTAATGAAGAACTATTTAAAAATAAAAACATCAAAACTAGGGATGACGAAATCTGAAGCTAGGATATACAAGAAATTCATCATAACTAATAATTATAAGTATCTCAGTGCATAAGTGAATCATATGATGTGAGCTTCATCACGTGAAGGCTTAAAACAAAGTTTAGTATACCTAATAAATAACAAAAAATATTTAATACCTTATTCAAACTTCAAATTGTACTACTCCCTCCGTCCCATAATTCTTATCCACTATATCATTTTAGATTGTCCCAAAATTCTTGTTCACTTTTTTTTTAGTAAATTATTATACACAACTTTTTTATGAGATCCACAACTTTATATAACTTTACACATAATTAAAAAAAATTCTTAAATACCGTGCCCAGAAGAAAATGAAAAAAAAATTATGGAATGGAGGGAATATTTCACATGAGGATAACTAACAATAACTAGGTCTAAAAACTATAGAAATTATTAACGTGGCCCACCTCATAAAATGGAATAGGTGATGACAAACTAAAGAAGCAATTATTTTGTCCATGAGATGCATAGTGATGAAGGTGGGTGTCTTGGGGCCGAAAGGTCATGAGTTCAAATTTTACTGGAGAAGTTATGTAAATCTGTCACCCTATTATCTTAAGAGTGGTTTAAATCTCACTGGACACATTATCTGAGCAGTTGTAACAGATTCATAAATGGCGGAAAAAGCTCTTTCCAAATTAAATTAAAAGCATCCCTCTTCACTCCTGCACCCAAAGTACTAACAGCCAATAATACTTTCTTTTATCTCCTTGGGATGACGTAGTGGTGAAAGTGGATGGTCCGGGACCGATAGGTCGTGAGTTCAAATCCTACAGGAACTGTTATGTGTTGTCTGTCACTTATGGTTAATCTAGGGTGGTTGAACTCTCATATATAGTTTGCAGACTATTGCACAGGAGCGGGATTTATCCAGTGTGCACTTCGATAGAGGCTGCGGGTTACCCTCATCATCCAAAAAAATAATACTTTTTTTTTCCATTAAATATTTGCACACTATATGAAATTTTTATTTATAATTACAGACTTGGTAGGTTTGTATAGTCATGAGAAAATAAGTATCATTACTGTTTTTGTTCGTTCGAGGACCACTTGAATGCTTATCCATTCCAGCTCATCTCTTGTTCTCTTCTCACTCGCACAATTCACTACACTATGTTTTCTATTTAACTACCACTAATTTATTCGCCCTGGCATTAGTCCTTTTCTATACTATTATAATCACATTATATATTCTTGTAAATAAAAATAAAATCTAAGATAACTTTAGAAAAAAAAATATGAAGAAAATCTAAGGTAAGTATACAATTTGGAGGGACGGTGGTCTCCACACAATTATTAAATCCTTCTTTAGATTACTGTTTTTCACTAAAGAGAATCAGATTAGGCCCATCTCCATCATTTATTGTGAAAGATCCATTTTAACTCTTATGCTCACTAGCTTCTAGGTAACTTTACTTTGTTGAATTACCATTCATCAATTAACATAAGAAAGCATTTCAAATGTTACTTTGAAATGATGTAAGTTACGTGTTTAGCCTGTGGTCGATGTCGTTATATGTGTCTATTTTATATTCATTAAAATTAGTGGTTGCGGATTTCTAATAAAAAATTATCAAATTATGATTAAAAAAAAGCATTTAAAATGTGGTCAGATCACTTATTCAAAACCTCACTAAAATTACCTCCAGCAGCAACCATCCTAATTGGTCAATTAGCCAACATTTTTAACATTTATTACTCTCTCTAGTTCACATCACTAATTTTTGTCTCGACCCAACCACAATAATTTTTTATGGTATCAGTGATTAATCCAACCGCTCAACCACAACCTTATTTACAATTATTTTTCATAACAATATAATTACTTGCAATTATTTTTTAACTACAACATTAAAAAGAAAAGACGGTGGAGTAGGACTCAAAATATGGGAATGTCTTCTCAAATAATATTTTTATTAAATTGTCCCAATTTTTTGACAATTAAAATAATTAAGAAAAAGAGCATTGGACGAACTTAAACAGAGATTATTGTATAAACAAATAGTATAATTTTAGACTTATCGAAGATGGCAACGTTAATTGCTTAAATTAGTCTTGTGTTGGTCTAAAAGGTTTATCCTAATGACACGGCTTGTCCCCTAATCATAATCCCTAGAATCACACTATCTAAACAATAATTTCACCTTAGTTTGAAAACGAAAAAGTTCACTAATACCGACTAGCGTCCGCCTATTAAATAATTGCAAGTTTTTCTTATCATAAAAAAAGGCAAATTGGCACAGATGGTCCCCAATGTTTGCTACTTTGGATGAATTGGTCCCTAATCTTTTTTTAGTTTATTGGTCCTCAATGTTTGCTAATTTGGATAAATTGGTCCTTCTGTTAAATTTTAAGTTAATTAAGTGTTAATCATAGGGGTATTTATGGAATAAAAGTTTGAGGGACCAATTCATCCAATTTTTAAATTAAACTTAAATTTTATTTTTATTTTTTTTTAAATTCTGATCTTTTTCTGAATATAAATTAATTTTTCAAATAATTTTTAAATTTTTTTTTGTCAACTAATTTTTTTTCGTTTTTTTTCAAATATTTTTTTTGGTCAACGAAAAAAATTAATTAATAATAATTTTAGGGACCAATTTTTTGAATAATTTTTTTTCAATTTTTTTTATTTAAATAAAAATTAAGTAAATTTAGATTAACTAATAATTTTACATTTGACGGTGAATGAAGAGAGCGGGCCAACACAACGGTTGGGGAATGTGTTATATTCATTATAAAAAAATTGAAAAAAAGTTAATTCAAAAAATTAATTGAAAAAATAGTTAAAAATTAATTTAAAAATTGGATGAATTGGTCCATAAAACTAGTACTAATAGTTAATTTTGTAATAAATTTATTCATTGCGAATCTTTTTCAAAAAAAAAATTATTTGATAAAAAATTATTTTTCAAAAAATATTACTCCCTGCGTCCCATTATTTATGTCCCATTGAAACTGGGCACGGTAATTAAGATAGTGGAGGTAAAGGTGTAAAGTTGTGGTGTAAAAGTATAGAGGGGTGGGGTCCACTTGCTTAGAGTGATTGTGGTCCACTCATTTATTTCCTTATTTGGTATGTGACATAAATAATGAGACGACCAAAAAAGGCAAATGAGATATTAATAATGGGACGGAGGGAGTATAATTTTAAAAAATATCTTTAAAAAAAACAAAAATAAATTAGTTGAAAAAAATTATTTTTCAAAAAATATTCTAATTTTAAAAAATATCTTTGAAAAAAAAACGAAAAAAAAATTAGTTGAAAAAATTAATTTTAAAAAAAATTATTTGAGAAATTAATTTATTTTCTGAAAATCACCATAATTTAAAAAAAAGTTTAAAAAATCAAGTTTAATTTAAAAATTGGATGAATTGGTCCCTGAAACTTTTATTTCATAAATACCCCTATGATTAACACTTAATTACCTTAAAATTTAACAGAAGGACCAATTTATCCAAATTAGCAAAAATTGAGGACCAATAAACTAAAAAAAAAGATTATGGACCAATTCATCCAAAATAGCAAACATCGGAGACCATTTATGCCAATTTGCCCATAAAAAAATGCATTCTTCTTAAATTATATAAAAAGATATAAAAATAGTAAATACACTTCATCGTCCCTTTAGGATGAATTATAGTACTACACAATTCACTACAATATTATTTTTATTTATTATTATTTTTTATATTTTATCTTCATCGGAAAATTCACTGAATGTTTTTTCTCTTATTTGAGACGTAGAAGCTCTAGATGGAGTAAAAGGTTGTTCCACTTTATAATTTGGAGGTGATATATGCGAGTATATAGATATGGATCTATTTTATGAATGTCTAAAAGGCAATATTACCAATTTTCTATTATCTTCAAATTGTAATGTTATCGCTCCTTCTGGTGTTTGTATTAATACTTTTACCGTGTTATTTTGAACTGATTGTTGTGGAGCCACCACTTATTCAGTAGACCAATTTTCTAGAAAATCTATTTATTTCCATTTAGAACTTTCAGATCGTTAGTTTGTAATTAATAGTAACAAGATGTTTGTCATTTCATATAATATTTTTATCTATAAAAGTTAAAAAGTGATGAAATTGACAGATACTTAAGAGAATTATAGTAATCTTTATGTATATTATGACAACGAATATATATTTGCTCTCTCCTCTTAAGTGGATATGATATATTTTCTCACATATAATAGTAGACATTTTGGGAAAAAATAAAAAAGAATTAGTCATCAGACTCAGCACCTTCATAAATTCGTATCCATTTTTAAGATTTTCTGCATAAGGATACTAGGATGAAAAAGATATATACATGTAAAATTATAAATGTAGTTGAGATATTGTTGGTTGTAGATTTTTATTCATATTATAATAAATAAGTGAATTGTGGGTTCTTGTAATTTAGGGGCTGATTATTTGAAGGGCCGCACCAGGTTCCAAATAAGATTTTTCTCTATATATTTATGTTGATATATTAAAATATTTACCGTAGCAATGGTAAATATATTTTTCTACTCACGCATCTCGATGTAATTTCACAATATCTAAGTAGAAAGAATATATATTAGTGCATCCCGACTGACAAAATAAAAATGCGCTATAATTATTAATATTATTATAAATTATATGGGATGAGAGAATAATAGAGAAAACGGAAAATAGATGTGTATTATTATGAGGGTGGAGACCTCTATTTATAGAGTACAAGATGAGCTTTTGGGCCTACACAAGATGAGCTTATGGGCTACTAGGGTTTACATATGGTCATCATATATATAGTAAATCTTATTTACAACCCTCCCCCTTGATGGACCATCCCTATACATAAATTGTTGTCTTGTTAAAACCTTGCCAGAAAAATTTAATGGGATAAAAATTGGTCGAAGGAAAAAGAGTACAACTGCTCCCCCTCAAAATAATCATTGTAAATCCTTGAATCGACGCATGCCGATCTCGTGTACCAACTTCTTAAATGTTGATATCAGTAGTACCTTTGTGAATAAGTCTGCTAGATTATCACTCGAACGTATATGTTGGACGTCGATATCGCCATTCTTTTGAAGATCATGTTGAAAGAAAAACTTGGGAGAAATATGCTTTGTCCGATCGCCTTGATGTAACCTCCCTTCAATTGCGTGATACAAGCGGCAATGTCTTCATATAACGCCGTTGGATTGTCCTTTGAAGGAGCCAATCTGCACGACTCTTGGATATGACTTGTCATATTCCGTAACCACACACATTCTCGACTTGCTTCATGGATTGCAATTATTTCAGAATGATTTGAGGATGTTGCAGTCAATGTTTGCTTAACGGACTTCCAAGATATAGTAGTTCCTCCACATGTAAAAACTTAGTCAGTTTGTGACTTGGCTTTATGTGGATCGGATAAATAACCAGCATCTGCATACCCTACTAGAGAATAATCAAAACCTTTTGAGTAGTATAATCCAAGGTGAATGGTACCCTTTAGATAACGTGGAATGTGCTTAACACCATTTCAATGTCTTAAAGTGGGTGCAGAGCTATATCTTGCGATAAGATTTACAGAAAAAGCTATATCCAGTCTTGTATAATTAGCTAAATAAGTCTATGCTCCGATTGCACTAAGATATGGTACTTCGGGACCAAGTATCATTTTGCCATCTTCAATACGTCGAAATGGATCTTTATGCACATCAAGTGTTCTAACGACCATTAGTGATGATAATGGATGCACTTTATCCATATAAAACTGCTTTAAAACTTTTTCTGTATATGAGGATTGATGAACAAATAGTCTTTCAAAGACACATTCAATTTGCAAACTATTGTCTTTCCTAAATCCTTCATCTCAAATTCATTTTTCAAGTATACAACAGTTTTATTGAGCTATTCATGAATCCCAATTAAATTCAAATCATCTATATAAACTGCTATGATTGCAAATCGATTGTTTGTTTTCTTAATGAAAACACAAGGGCAAACATCATCATTTTTGTACCATTCTTTCAAGAGATACTCGCTGAGTCTATTATACCACATACGGCCAGACTACTTCAACCTATACAACGACTTTTGCAGTTTAATTAAAAACATGTTTTTGGGTTTTAACTTATATGCTTCAGGCAATTTAAATCCTTCTGGGATTTTCATGTATATGTCACTATCTAGTGAACCGTATAGATATGCAGTTACTACATCCATTAGGCACATATCAAGTTTTTCTAACACAACTAGACTCATCAAAAATCTAAATGTAATCGCGTCCATTACCGGAGAGTATGTTTCTTCATAATCAATTTCCGGTCTTTGAGAAAAACCTTCTGCTACGAGTCTTGTTTTGTATCTCGTGATTTCATGGTTTTCGTTTCTCTTTCGAATAAAGACCATTTGTATCCTACAGGGATAACATTTTCCGGAGTTTGAATTATAAGTCCAAATATTTTCCGGTTTTCAAGGAAATTTAGTTCACCTTGTATGGATTCTTTCCACTTTGGCCATTCATGTCTAGTTTGACAGTCTTTAACAGACCGCGGTTCAGGATCCTCATTTAGAACTTCAAGAGCCATGTTAAAAGCGAATTTATTGTCCACGACGATATTTTCCCTCTCCAATATCTTATTAGAAGATAAGTAATTTATTGAGATCTCATGATTTTCGGACGCTTGTGGTTCTTCAGGAACTACATTATTTTGATCAATAATTTTCGTCATTGTTTGGTCGGATCTTGTGCCTTTCTCTTTCTAGGCACAGAATCTTTGGAACCAATTGGTCAACCACGTTTTTTACGGACATTAGATTCATTTGCTACCATTGTTGTTTGTCCTTTAGGGACACTAATTCTAGCAGGTGTATTGGCAGCTGATATGTGAGATAGTGTCACTTTTCTTGTATCTATGAAAGGATCAGGAATTTAATTTGCAATCTTTTGCAAATGAATTATTTTTTCAACTTCTCATTCACATCAATTACTTCTGAAATCAAAATGTGACAAGGTTTTTTCATTCCAAGAGATTTCCTTTTGCTTTTCTGGATGTAGGTTTATTCCACCAAAGTTGGAAATGTCATTTCATCAAAATGACAATCTGCAAAACGTGCAGTAAATAAATCGTCCGTTAAAGGTTCAAGATTTCTTATAATCGAGGGCAAATCAAATCCAACATATGTCATTTCATATGTTGTGGGGGTGCAATTGGGACTTGGACAGCACAACCAAAAATTCATAAATGAGAAACATCAGGTTCTCTACCAAAAATAATTTGCAATGGGGAATGTTGTTGGTTGGCTGTTGGTCCGGAGACGAAAAGTCAGGTGTAGAGGGGGGGGGGTGAATACACCTGAGCTCTGTTTCTTTTTCTCAGTGAAGGTCACTAAGCCGATGTTTGCAACTGATGAACAGTGCCAAGTAAGCCTTCGATCACTGGGGTCAAAGTGAGTCAGCTTCTGAGCTCTTCTACTGACTGATGTCAGTATTACGAAACTCAGTCGGAGACTGTAGTGCGGATAAGTGCTAGGCCCGGAGTCGTCTCTTTTGAAAACGCGTTTTTGCAAGTTAAATCTTTTGGCTGTGCACTTTATAAAATACGTTTTATGCAAACTTATGATTTTCAAGTCAGTTGTATGCTATGCAATAAAATAGTAAATGAACACAAGCGATTTAACGTGGTTCGGATACGCAAGATCCTACGTCCACGGTCCTGAACAAGGCAGGAGAACTTGTTGATTATTCTGAGCAAGCCTCAGCAGGGATACTGTGCACTGGACAGTTCCCTCTAAGTTATAGTCATTAGCGACTTTACAATCTAAACCTAAGTTTAGAAGGGAGTGAATATTCTCCAACTGAGAAGGAGTTCTTACAACAAGAACAATTCACTAAATGTGAACTCCTTCGGATCTAAGCTATGAATCTAGCAATGAGCTTAGTCTAGAGAAGAAAGGGATCAAAGTGCCCTAGAGAGATGAACTACAAGAAGTGTTCTATGAAAACTAGTTCGTCTCTGGATAAGCTTGAAGGTTCTAGAGCGTTGTGAGCTTGAATGATTTCCCTTGATTTCGCGTATATTCCTCCTTTTGAAATCTTCAAATCCTTCTCTATTTATAGTTGTGAGTTGTGGCATATGTCCGTTGGAGACGACGATGCCACGTGTCACAAGCGTCCAAAGAAAACGGCCACTATTCAACTTTGTTGCAGCAGGCGCTTAATGCACCGTTCATGAGAGCAACTTTACTGTGTAGAGTAGGTAAGCGTTGTCGGCTTCTCATTGGTCGAGGTTTGTAGTTGGTGAGTGTCGAGTTGACCGTTCAAACTACCTCGTATGTCTTCTCGCCGAACATTTGAAGGGACTTTAAGTGCTTTGGGTCGCTTTCTCGTCGGATACGAGACTCGAAAGTCTGTCTTCTTCGGCCGAGTCGTCCGACCGATAAAGTGAGCTTCGATAGTCGGTTGGTCGATCGCGAAGGTATACTGCTTGCATCGATTCTTCTACCGATGACCATCGGCCTTGTAGAGAATGCTTCTAGTGAGGTCCGGTCGGTGATGCGGGATCTTCAACCGAGTTTGATATCACCGCCGACGAAGAATGCAAGCGATTACACCGATGACGTGGGGTTCTCAAAAAGTATCTTCGCAGAAGATCAGTTCAACAACTACCCCGTACAGGACTTAGACAAAATAATAAGCATTACATCAAGTCTAACCTATACATCAGCTAATCCTATCGACACACTAATCTACTGATATCAGCTCGGTTTTGGGATCTTCAATTCCATAGTACTACTATGATTTCCCCCAATTTCTTTTAACCCTAGAACAATGAGTATCAATCTACCGACTCATATCCAACAATTTCCTCCTAATTGATGATGCCAAAACCTCTATACTCTAATATCTATTAAAGATACTGTCCTACTGACAACAATTTCCCCCTTAAAGCATCTGAGGAAAAACTGATAATAGTAAATGAACTTTAGCAGGTGAGAGAAAGGCAAGATCAGAGAAACTGATGTGAGTGTGTGTCAGATCACTTGGTGATCAGTAGTGAAAACATGATACTAAAAAGCTTAAAGACAATGAGCGATTGTCTAGCAAGCGATAGGAACTCTTATAGATAGATCGTCAAAGTACAGGTTCCTATGCTATTACACAGAATTATCAAAAACACAGAGGAGAAATCACTGCTGTCGTCTGAAACTCTGAGTCTTCTTCTTGAAATCCGCCGAGCGATCAGCCGGAGGGTCCAGCAAGAAAATTTATAAATTCTTTTGCGCAAAACCCGGATTTCCTCTTGATCTTCCGGGTCTATGCGGATGTAACTCATGCCGATAGGTCGCATTCGATTTCTTCTTCGATAGACTTTGTGATGATAATGCCTTTAGCAATCATGGGAGGAGGATATCTTCCGAATGCGGAGTGCTTTCACAGGAATGTTCGGCTTCTTTCATGATAGGCAAGAACCGTTCTCCGAGTTCGGAAAAACTTCATTAAAACACTCTTCGAACAGTTGATCGCCAGGAATGTCTTTCGGATAGAAGCCCCATACATACGATTTTTAACAAACATTTCTTTGAGAGTCTCCCATTGATCATTCGAGATCAAGGTACCCATTTGTCCTCATGAGGTGCGGGAATCAACTTCATACGAGGAGTTCCGATAGTAGTCCTCCTCGTTCCTCGCTCCTCCGGGTATCCGTTTTCTCGGATCGGCCGGCTTATCGATAGGCTTTTCATTCTTGCCGGGTCGGCCATCCTTTTCTTCTCACGGAGAGCGGCCGCTCTAGTGTCTCCTCGTCTCGAGACTCGGTCCTTGCGCCGTCGCCTCCCGTGTCGCTTGATCTTCCGCTATCCGCTCAGTGTAAGAGTAGATATGGGAATACTCGAGCAAGAGCTTTGATTTCGGTCGGAAGAGCCTTAGCAAATTCTTCTTGGGCTTTCTTCTTTTGCTCTTCGACCGTATTAATGACCTTTCTCTTTCCTTTGCCCCCCGACTTTGCCCTTAGGCTTTTTTTGCCGTTTCACCGCTCCTCTAGCCGACGCTCCCGGTCCAAACTTGTCTTGCGGCTCTTGGGCTATTCCGAGGTCGAATGCCTCTTGCTCCGCTTTTGATTTAAACTTCTTGACCGGGGAGGAAGGAGTAGTGGATTCAAGTAGCGATTTCCTTCCCCGACCTCTGCGGCACTGTTGAGACTCTTCTTCTTCATCGGCTCTTCAAGGAATTGAGTGATTTCGTCTATGTGCGCAGTGAAGAGGAGATGGGGGTGGCTTGTAGTGGGAAATCAAGGAGAAGGACCTCGGTAGATGTACCTTTCGAGTAGGTGGTCCCGCCTCCGAGCCTCGTTCCCCCCGAATCTCTGCGGGCCGAGGGCTCGCTGCCGAGGAGGGTCCCGCCTCCCGAGCCTCGTCCCTCAAGGATCCGGACGTCGCTTGTATCCGTATCGTTTATCTTTCACAATATCTTCCCCCTTTTTGGCATCGCAATATTTGCCGGGGAGGTGCGGATAGCTTTTACGTCCCGCTCCGTATTGTGCACGTAATCTTTGATCGGGTAATCGTGTCATCAAAATCACTGACCAAGTTGCAGTATTTTTCCCAGTCTTTCTCCTGGTCAGCTCTAGATTTCTTCAACTGAGCGGCTGACTCCTGTCGGAGTTTCAGCAGACCTTGATCATTTGATTCTGTCATTTCTTTCTGAGTGGCTTTTAAGGCCTCACTGTTGCTTGATGGCCGTTTGAAGAGAGGTGGTTGCTATCTTGTTTCTCTCATCTATGAAGCCTTGAATTGTTTTCATGGCCTGAGTTAGCTGCTCCGAGAAAGTTTTATGCTGAGTGGCAAGCAGCTGCTGACTCTGTGCTGTTAAATCGGCCTTTTGAGCACTTAGGGCCTGCTCAACTATCTCCTTGAAATCCGGGCCGAGAAGCCTCTTTAGGAGTTGAGATGTCGGCGGCCAACTTACTTAGAGCTTCGTTCCGAGCCTTGGTGTACTTCTCCCATTTGAAATGAACATCTTTGGCTAGGAGTCGATTTTTCTCACCTTGGCGTTTGATAGCCCCGCTTGACGTAACGTGAGGACACGGAACCGATGGGTTGTATCCGATAAGAGCCGGTTCCGAGCCTCTCGCTCGGAGAACGAGATCAATCGCTCCCCTACCGTACTCGGAGCGGTTGTAGCCTCACCCGATGTGACTATGGGTGGTGTTGGGCTCTTCTCTTGGGGAGTTTGTCCCTCTGCAGATTCTCCCCCGGTCCGCTTCCTTGGGTTTGCCATCCATCTCCTCATCTTGATCATCATTATCACCTTTATCGAAGGTGGAGATGGGGGCGGAGTCTGTTTCGATCGGAGCTCTCAAGCTCGGTAAATAGAGCATTGCGGCTCTCAAATCTTCAAAAGACGCCACATCAGTGGCTCTCCGAATCCATCTTGGCTTGGAGCTCTTGCTCCTCTATCGCAGCTCATCCGGTGACCGCTGGGATTTGGCAAAGTCAATAAGAATGTCCCAAATCAGTAAAACCTTAAGAGCATCCGAGCTCTTGTCCTTACGCTATTTCAACCAGATCTGCGTGCTCAGCAATTTCCGGTATCTCTTGCTTGAATCTCACTGCAAAGACGCAATCGAGTGGTGTCGGTTGTTGTCCACTCAAGCGGTAGGTTCGGGTGACGGTTCCCTCTTGTCGGACTCGTTTCCTCGTAGCCGATCACTTGGACCTTGTCCTTGATCGTCGCTCCCTCGATTCCAAGATCTCGAATCGAGTAGTTGCTCCTCTTGAGTAGAAGGAGGAGTTGGCTCAATAATGGTAAGTGGCCGAGCCACCTGTGACCTCGGCAGGTCGAGTCTTAGCCAACCTCCTCTTCTTTGGCACTTGGACGGATGGGGGCGGAGCGCACGCCGCTCTCTTCGGTTCAGGTGGCCCCTTGCCAATTGACTTCTCTCGCTCCAGCCTTTGTCATAAATTTAATACTCTTGAGATCAAAAGACTTTGAGTCCGCAAAAGCCGAATGTTTCGTACCACACTCTCTATCAAGCACCGACATCTTGGTGCCGAATAGGAGCTTGCCCTGCATTGGTTAGCTTCCTCTCTCCGAGTGGCGAAGTAGTGAACTTCAGGGCTTGGGCCTTCACTGAGTAGTATAGTAGTCGGCTCGGTTCACTTCTACTCCATCGTCTATAATCATCATCGGTTGTATCCTCGGCTTAGAAAGCCGATCATAGGATCCAAATGAGCTCGTCGAAATATGAGAGACAACGTAAGCTAAACCCCCGTATCGAGGTAGCAAAAGATTTCTCTCGTAGCGCCCGTCTTGAACACTATGTCGCCGCGTCCACGTAACTTTTGGACGTAGTCATTTATCTCCCTTTCCTTATAACCAACGGGAGAGATACCAAATGAGGGGAGTTGAAAGGCTTGAACGAGAGCCTCCGAGATATTGAAGGAGTGGGTAGCCTCCCTCCACCGATTTGGGGGCAACTTCCCTGTCAAACAAACGAAGCCTCTTCTCCTCCCCGAGGCAAGCGACTTCCGGTTGTAGTAGGCCTCCACAACTTGTCTCGGCGGATGAGAGCGGGGATGCCTCGACACAAGAGTTGCCGCCACCGACGTCTCAAGGGCGCCAAATACCGGCTCCAAATATGAAAGGTCCTCTGCTCGGGAGAGCCATCGTCGGCTCAAACTAAACCCGGATGGTCATGATCTCAACCATCTTCTCAGGAGTCTGTACTATCGCCATTGAAATCTGCAAAACAAATTGTTAGGACTTGAAAATAGAGTAAGTCAGTGACTATCAGCAGATATTAATACATTACCGTGAAATAGAGCTTTAAGAGATGCGAAAGCAAAGTTGTTTAAGAGATTTGGATAAGAAAACAAAGTTGCGAGATAAGCTCTTGAGAATATGAAGAATGGCGAAAAATGAGGAGTTGATGGAAGATGAAAGATTTTGTATATTAAGTTTGATCTTCGTTTGAATCGCACGGTTCAAATTTAATCTTTCAAAATCAAGGGGCGGCTAAGATTAAATGTTATAAAGGAATGATTACAATAGCCGCCAAAAATATAGATATATGTAATAAAGCTAATGGAGAAGACATGCATTAAATGCGCGACAGAGAGCATTAATTACGCAGGCGAGGAGTCCTGCCGACCTTTCCTCAAACCTTAAACATAATAAATGGTAAGGAATAAATGCTCCTTAACAACCGAATGTAAGTGACTGATGCATTAAATGCGGCATGCTTCGAACAAATTAAGTAACGATACTACGCAAACCTCTTCACCGAACTTATCACCGGGTTACCATCATTTATCGGGAGGATGGTTGTGCTGATGACCATGTTCCTCCTTGCCGTGTACAAGGGTGCATCTCTCAACCGAGTCACCGTACTAAGTTTTCTCGACTCGTCGTGCCGATTCCATACCGATACAAATTGTTGCTAAGTATATCATTATCGTAGTCGGCTTCTCCGACTTGTCTCGTAGGATCTAGCGACCTAGCTCAACCGATAGTTCTCCGAACCTCGTTCTCGCCTAGTAGTTTGGTCGGTATATCGCCTCTTTGCTTGTCGAGTATGGATTTTCTCCATCCCGATGTCCTTCTTTTCGACATGGTCTCCGATGAAGTGGTGTCGGATGTCCACGTGCTTGCATCTCGGTATGTAGAACCTGGGTTCCGAGTTATAGCTATTGACCTGGTGGAGTCACGGTAGATGGGCACTTCATCCCGAGTTATACCATAATCTCTCAATTGTTGTCGAAGCCAAAGGATCCGGGCACAAAGAACTTCCTCGCAGCCCATGTACTCGGCTTCGGTAGTGGACGTAGCTACCGAGTGCCTGTTTCTTTGAAAACCACGATATCGCCTTGCTGCCTAGGAACCGACATGTTCCGGAAGTTGATTTTCGATCTATCCCGCATCCCGCATAATCGGCATCGAATAACTTCGTTAGTGTTAGGTTATCATCGGCAGGATACCATAACCCAAAGATCGGGTGTTCCTCTTAGATATCGCAGAATCTTCTTCGCCGAGTCTAGATGACTTCGCTTGGGATTCGCTCGAAATCTTGCGCATACACCTACAAAGATAAGTTATGTCAGTCGGCTAGTCATTAAATAAAGTAAAGAACCAATAATAGCTCTATAATCGGTAGAGTTAACGAAGCTCCCTCTTTGTCTAGATCGATTTTAAAGTTCGTGTTCATGGGGATCTTGACCGGTTTGTTGGAATCACACCGAATCTTTTGAGAAGATCTCGAGTGTATTTGGCTTGATTGATGAAGATTCCTTCACTGATTGTTTTACTTGAAATCCAAGGAAATAATTCATCTCTCCCATCATGGACATCTCGAATTTCTCCTTCATCATCTTCTCGAACTCGCCGACATATGACTTCGTTTCTGCAGCCGAAAATGATGTCGTACACGTAGATTTGCACCGGTAGAATGTCATCTTTTGACTTTATGCTTTGAATAGGGTGCGATCTACTGTCCCCTTTTGAAAACCTTTCAAAGTAGAAAGTCCGATAGGGTATCATACCAAGCCCCGGGTGCTTGTTTTAACCCACACGTAGCTTTCCTAAGTCTCGTACACCCGATGTCCTTGCTGAAAGCCGGGCGATTGTTCCACGTAGACTTCTTCCTTCGCACGCCGTTCGTAAAAGCCGACTTCACATCCATCTCGATATACCTTAAATCTCCGATGTGTTGCATAAGCTAGGAAAAGACGAATGGCTTCCAATCCGGCGACCGGAGCAAATGTTTCATCAAAGTCAATTCCTCTCGCCCGATCGTATCCTTTAGCAACTAGTCGAGCTTTATTTCCGACAATGACGTTGTTTTCATCTCGCTTGTTCTTGAAGACCCACTTAGTTCCAATCACGTGCCGATGTCTAGGTCCGTCGACAAGCTCCCAAACTTCATTTCGACGAACCGGTTCAGCTCTTCTTGCATAGCAATGACCCATCGGCCAAGATCTTTAAGTGCGTCCTCTATCGATCGAGGTTCTTCCGTAGACGTAAAAACAAGAGTAAAGTGAGCTTTCTCCTTGACTTAATCTTGATCTTGTCTTTATAGTTGCCGATGGATCTCCAATGATAAGATCCGAAGAATGAGCATCAAGCCACGAACGCCCGAGTCGGGCTTCTTCTTCCGATACTACTTCGCACGGCCGTTAGGTGTATTGGGCATTTCGAGAGTACTTGTTTTGTGACCGTAGTAATTCAAGAAGAAGGTTAGGATCTACCGAGTTTCCGTGTTCGGGGGCATTTAGCTCGGGAACATTAATCGTTCCCCCCGAGTTTATATTCTCGGAGAGGTCTCGGTTACCACGGGGGCTTCCTCATCTACCGAAATTACCCGTTGTTGATTCCCGTTCGATAGAATCAACTAGGTTAGCTACATTGCTTGTTGGCCGAGTCTGAATTTCTTCATCTTCTGACTCATCATCCCAACAATGCTGGATCTTTTCAGCTTTGTCATTTAGTTCGAGATCATGTAGCTTGCTGCTGACATCCTCAGTGTTTGACTTTGTATCTTTCCTGTTCTCAGTAACAAATTCATCAAAAACAACATGAGGGATTTCCTCCACGCAAAGAGTTCGATAGTTAAAAACTCTGAAGGCTTTACTGACTCGGGAGTATCCTAAGAATACTCCTTGATCAGATTTGCTATCAAAGACCTTCAACTGATCTTTCCCATTGTTGTGGATAAAGCAAGGACAGCCGAAAACATGAAAATGAGAAATAGAAGGAATTCTCCCTTTCTACAGTTCGTAAGGCGTCTTCATGTGTTGTTGTGTCAGTAGCATCAGCCCAAAACTTTGAGGGTAGTCCAGAATCTGCGAGGAGCGTTCTTGCTGCTTCTTTGAGTGTTCTGTTCTTACGTTCAGCAAGTCCGTTCTGCTGAGGGGTGCGCGCAGCTGATGTCTCGTGCTGAATTCCCTCTTTATCGCAGTATGTCTTAACTACTGAGTTTAGAAACTCTGTTCCTCTGTCTGAGCGTATCTTCTTAATCTTGATGTTCTTTTCCACACTGAGTTTCTTCAGTAGATTAGGTAATTCAGTCTGAACATCAGATTTGTTGGCGATGAAGATGACCCAAGTATATCTCGAGTAGTCGTCTATGACGACGAGGGCATACTTCTTGCCTCTTATAGTCACTGGAGAGACTGGCCCGAATAAGTCCATGTGAAGTAGCTGAAGGATTCCATCAGTGGAAGGTGACGGAATAGGTGGATTGCTACTCTTTGTTTGCTTTCCCTTCAGGCACGCTTCACAATTTCTATCTTTGATAAACGATTCGTTGGGCAGTCCTCTGACTTTAGAGTTCTTGACGAGCTTGTTCATGGTCTTGAAGTTCAGGTGGCTGAGTCTCTTGTGCCATAGCCAGCCTGACTTGTTACCTGATTTAGTCTGTGCGAGCAAGCAAGCCTCGGTTCTCGCGGTATTCCGGTTGCAACATAGATGTTCTTCCTCCGCGAACCCGATAACACTGGTTTTCCCGTAGATTTGTCAACAATATCACGTAAACCGGCGTCAAAGATTACTCTGTTAAGATTATCACATAATTGATCGACCGAAAGGAGATTATGTTGAAGTCCTTCAACATATGTTACTCTTGGAACCGTGGCAGCCCCAATGTTCGGCGTTCCGTATCCCCTTGTGTAGCCTTTGGAATTGTCACCGAATTCAATGCGGGACCATCTTCTTATACGTAGTTGGTCGGCAGTGCTCTTCCGGTAAGTCATGTGTCTCGAGAAGCCGCTGTCCACTATCCACGGGTCCTTATGCACTCGCAAAACAGAGGCATTTTTAGGTACCCTTTGGTTCGATTGGGTCCTTACAAAGTTAGTGGGTGATTTCGGAACCCGGATCTGTCTCGGGACCTTAGAAGTTCCGAGACTTCTTCTTCCGAACCTTATCGGCTTTCTTCTCCACAGGACTTGGAGATACTAACTTTCTGCTGATAATTTTGGGTTCATGCGCTTTCTTCTTCTGAGTCTTAGCGCTTCTCCTGACCCTGGGCTCATAGTAGTACGAGTCGTACTGAGCCGGGTGCTCATACAGTGGCTCCTTGTACTGTTCTGCCCATCTGACCTTCTTGATTCCCCCCCGAATTTGATCGCGGTGTCCTGGGGCTGGAACCTTTGGTCCGCTGCTTGTTGCTACTCGGCTGAGGTGTAATCATTTTCTGTTTGTTTTTCGCCTGAGGTGTGGTGTCAGCAGCTTGCACCTTTCCTCTGACGAACCTATCAGCCAGGGTTGCTGAGCTTTTGGAGGTAGAAGCTTCGTGGGTATAGCCCAGGCCTTCTTTCACAGAAGTTGACCGTTGAGCTCTAAGCATGCTTTCAAGCTTCTCCTTAGCTCCCAGGTATTGTTCAGTCATCAATCCTCTCCAGACTTCGTCACTCCTTCTGAGTGAGTCATAGTCATTCTGCACGTCTGTGAGCTTCTGACTGAGCTTGGCTATTTCAGTCTCTTTCTCAGAATTGTCCTTGGTCAGAACTGAGATCTGAGTCTCTTGAAGCTGAGACTTAGTCATAAGAGATTCAATCTCTTCCTTGAGTCTCGCAAGTAGATCCACTGACTCAGTAGAGACCTGACAATCAGAAGAAAGTCTCTGATTCTCAGCCTTTACCTGTTCAAGTTCCTGGATGGTTCTGTTGAACTCTCTGCTCAGCTGAATCTGTTCCTCTAGCAGATCGTCGTAGGCTTGTACCACATCTAGAGGATCATCTGTGACCGAGCATGTGTCTTGTGTGCTGTGTGAAGAAGAGGTAATAATGCGTTTAGAATTTACCTCAGCCTCTTCTCCGGCCATCAGACAGTATTCGGCTGACTCATCAGGAACTGTCTTTGCGACCTCAACTGCGACGAACGCGGCTTCGTCTTCAGAAGAATACATGAATGTATCCTCCTTAATTGAGTTGTCGAATATCTCTCCGGCTATATAGGCCTGCCGTCTCTCGGCGAATTTCTTTCTCCTGGCTCGCCGTTCGCTCTTTGAGCGGTGAGAGAGTTCGGGACAATCGTACGATAGTGTCCCTCCTTCTTGCGGTTGTAGCAGTAGATATTCTGCTTGCTCTTACCAATTGAGTCTTTAGACGGACGGCGGCGAGACTCGATTTCCCGCATTCAGTAGAAGGATTAGATTCTTCTTTCTTATGATAGTCTTTCTTACCCGAGGAAGAATCTCGGTTGTATTTCCTCGGCCTTTCGACTCTCTCCTTTTCCCTCTCGATATTTGAGAGCCATCGGTGCTAGCCGGTCGTGGCCCGAAGTCTCGTAAGACTTTGCTACCGATGTGGCCACAGCTTTGCTTGAGGAAATAGGCTTGGCTCCGTATTGCTGATCGTTGCCTTGAAGGCGTGGTCGAACCGTGTGTCACTGGAGCGCTTAAGCACTTTTGGGGTAGGCTATGCTCGAATTCCTCCGATTTTAATTCGAAAATATAACATCGGGAGTTAGAGCATTTAGATCGAACGACGTAAATAAGTAGCAAATGGAAGCCACTTCGTCGGGGCAACGCTCTCAAGATCTTGGTGTTCATCTCCTTGTTGGTGAACGACCTCCCGGCCCATTGATGACATTGACTTGATTGGTGAATCCGACACTCGCTCGTCAATGGTTTCAAGTAGGCTCCATTGCAAAGGCGTCGAACTTCCGAAGCTCTAGCTCGAGCTTGTTTTCTCCGATCCGAGGGGTTCTATGGCTCAAGATGCGCCCAAGGCGTCCCATAGCTCTTTCGCCGTTTTGCAATCTTGTACCCTTCCGAGATGTGAGTCACCGAGCGTAGTCGGTATGGCATTACGTGCAACTCGGTCAAGGTTGTGCAACTTCTTTTCTTCGGGCGTGAAGGCGAGATTTGTCTTTGGGAACCTTAGCACCGGTTGTGCTCCCACGCCTCCTCCAAGCAAGAAATACTACGCCGTCGATCATGGGAATGATCGGTCCCGACTCTAGGACATCCGACATGCTGTCGTGGAGTGACGTTAGGTGTGCCTCCATACGTACGCGCCATACCGTGTAGTTCTCTATTGAGAACATCGGCACCATCCTAATACCCGACATATCGACATTGTAAGAGTAAGAGTATAAGGATGCTTTGAAAAGATGTTTATGCAAAGGAAAACGGTTTTCGGGATCGGTTCGAGAGGACCAAGATTTCGAACCGGCGATCGGTTGAACACCGAAAGCTCGATACCAATTGTTGGTCCGGAGACGAAAAGTCGTGTAGAGGGGGGGGGGTGAATACACCTCGAGCTCGTTTCTTTTTCTCGGTGAAGGTCAGTAAGCCGATGTTTGCAAATCGATGAACAAGTGCCAAGTAAGCCTTCGATCACCGGGGTCAAAGTGAGTCGCTTCGAGCTCTTCTACCGACCGATGTCGGTATTACGAAACTCCGGTCGGAGACCGTAGTGCGGATAAGTGCTAGGCCCGAGTCGTCTCTTTTGAAAACGCGTTTTTGCAAGTTAAATCTTTTGGTCGTGCACTTTATAAAATACGTTTTATGCAAACTTATGATTTTCAAGTCAGTTGTATGCTATGCAATAAAACAGTAAATGAACACAAGCGATTTAACGTGGTTCGGATACGCAAGATCCTACGTCCACGGTCCTGAACAAGGCAGGATAACTTGTTGATTATTCTGAGCAAGCCTCAGCAGGGATACTGTGCACTGGACAGTTCCCTCTAAGTTATAGTCCTTAGCGACTTTACAATCTAAACCTAAGTTTAGAAGGGAGGGAATATTCTCCAACTGAGAAGGAGTTCTTACAACAAGAACAATTCACTAAATGTGAACTCCTTCGGATCTAAGCTATGAATCTAGCAATGAAATGAGCTTAGTCTAGAGAAGAAAGTGATCAAAGTGCCCTAGAGAGATGAACTACAAGAAGTGTTCTATGAAAACTAGTTCGTCTCTGGATAAGCTTGAAGGTTCTAGAGCGTTGTGAGCTTGAATGATTTCCCTTGATTTCGCGTATATTCCTCCTTTTGAAATCTTCAAATCCTTCTCTATTTATAGTTGTGAGTTGTGGCATATGTCCGTTGGAGACGACGATGCCACGTGTCACAAGCGTCCAAAGAAAACGGCCACTATTCAACTTTGTTGCGAGCAGGCGCTTAATGCACTGTTCATGAGAGCAAACTTTTACTGTGTAGAGTAGGTAAGCGTTGTCGGCTTCTCATTGGTCGAGGTTTGTAGTTGGTGAGTGTCAGAGTTGACCGTTCAAACTACCTCGTATGTCTTCTGCTGAACATTTGAAGGGACTTTAAGTGCTGGGTCGCTTTACGTCTGATACAAGTACTCGAAAGTCTCTGTCTTCTTCGGCTGAGTCGTCTGACTGATAAAGTGAGCTTCTGATAGTCAGTTTGTCGACTGCGAAGGTATACTGCTTGCACTGGTTCTTCTACTGATGACCATCAGCTTGTAGAGAATGCTTCTACTGAGGTCCGGTCCACCGATGCGGGATCTTCAACCGAGTTTGATATCACCGCCGACGAAGAATGCAAGCGATTACACCGATGACGTGGGGTTCGAAAAGTATCTTCAAGAAAAGATCAGTTCAACAACTACCCCGTACAGGACTTAGACAAAATAATAAGCATTACATCAAGTCTAACCTATACATCAGCTAATCCTATCGACACACTAATCCACTGATATCAGCTCGATTTTGGGATCTTCAATTCCATAGTACTACTATGATTTCCCCCAATTTCTTTTAACCCTAGAACAGCTGAGTATCAATCTACTGACTCATATCCAACATTGGCTATTGGTCGAATCCGAACTAATTATGCAGCATGCAATATGACATGACCCCAAACCAAAATTGGGAGTTTTGATTTCATAAGCAATGGTCTAGCAATAAGTTGAAGACGTACATTAAACGCTTCTGCTAAACCATTTTGTGTATGAGCAACCGAATGTTCAATCTCAATCCCAATACCCATACAATAACTATTAAATGCTTGAGACTGAAACTCACTAGCATTATCAAGGCGAATCCTCTTGATTGAATTGTTTGGGAATTGAGCTCTCAATTTTATTATTTGAGCAAGTAGTCTAGCAAAAGCTGCATTACTACTACTCCCTCCGTCCCGGATGAAACGTCCTCTTTCTTTTCGGCGCGGTAATTTATGCGGTGTACTTTAGAAGTAAAGAATGGTGGCCCACTTGTACTTTAGAAATAAAAAATGGTAATTTATGGGTAGGTGTATGGTAGTGGGTAGGTTAGATTTAATGTTGTGGGTCCCACATAAAGTAATTAGATGACTAATTATTTCCAAAAAAGGAATAGGGGACGTTTCATCCGGGACACCCCGAAATAGAATAGGGGACGTTTCATCCGGGACGGAGGGAGTACAAAACAAGCATACATGGGACCATCTAGAAAAGCATCAATCAATACCATAAGTATCGAAATAGTCCACATGGTGGATGTATAGGTCCACAAATATCTCCTTGAATTCTTTCCAAGAAAGATGGAGATTCTATATTGACCTTCGTGTAGGATGGTCTAATGACTAACTCGCCTTGCGCACAAGCATCACATGTGAATTCCTTTGTTACTAGAATCTTCTGGTTCTGTATATTGTGCCCACATGAGTTTTCAACGATGCGGCCCGGATGTCCAAATATTTCTTGCCAAAGCAAAAAGCTTTTTGAGTCATTGAACTTCGGGTTCATGACATGGTTTGTCTCAATTGCTTTTATGAATGTGTACATTCCGGATGACAGTGTAGATAACTTTTCTTTGATATGCTTCTGACCAGATACAAAAGAATCTATGCAGAGATATTCATTACTACCTTCTGACATCGTCTCAATGTGGTAGCCATTGTAGCTAATATCCTTGAAACTTAGTAAGTTTCTTCTGAACTTACTAGAGTAAAGGGCAAGCTCAATTGTTAATTTAGTATCATTTGGCAGAATGATACAAGCTCTTCCGAAGCCTTCAATAATGTTCGATGCACCAGATATAGTATTAACATTATCTTTAGCTAATGTTAATGTTTGAAAATACTTTTTATCTTGAAGAATAGTGTGTGTGGTTGAAGAATGGTGTGTGTGGTGGCACATCAGCTAAACAGATATCACAAGAATTCCATTTGCATTTTCTGAGACATTATTTTTCAAGAAAAGAAATTTAGAATCAGTTAAAAACAATCTACAATAGTCAAAAAAATAATTTTTTTGAAAAACGATAACAGTACTAGAGTTTTGCAAGCAAATGAACTTCCTAACAACTATAAATAATAAAAGCTAAATATGCGAAAAACTGCATTAATTGTTTTCTAACGCACCACCACCAATCAAGCCATCAATGTTGTCGTTTGGGTCATTAGACATCTAAGTGACTTGGAATATCAGTCGAACCGTCATAGCCAAGGACATTGGTCTAATTCGTTACTATTCCCTTGATCGAACTCTGATACAGATCAACAAGGTGCTTCGCCGTACGACATGCACCCGACCACTGCCCATTCATGATCTTTAGATGAATTGTGATCTTTGGATGTCTTAGACCTTTTGTTGCTCGAGGTTGCGTGGTCAGGATTACTGTGTCGTCGACCATGACCACGCTCACGTCCAGATTGGTTTGAACGACCATGTCCCTTTGTTGCATTGGCTTCAGGCAACGCGGAGGAACCGGTAGGTTTTAACTAGTGGTTTTTCATGGTCAATTCATTGTTTTGCTCGGCAACCAATTGGCAAGATATAAGCTCGGAGTATTTTTTGAAACCACGCTTCCTATATTTTTGTTGTAGGAGCACATTAGAAGCATGAAATGTAGAGAATATTTTCTCAAGCATCATTTCATCAGTAATTGTTTCTCCACATAGTTTCATTGTGGAGCTAATTCTGAACAGTTCAGAATTGTATGTACTCACAGATTTGAAGTCTTGCAGTCTAAGATGCTTCCAATCGTATCGAATTTTAGGAAGGATAACCGTCCTTTGATGATCAAACCTCTCTTTGAGGTTGTTCCACAATTCATATGGAACTTTGACGGTGAGATACTCATTTTGTAGATCACCATGAAGATGGTGACGAAGGAAAATCAATGCCTTTGCAATCCTACGGGATGCGTTATTTCCTTTTTCTATAGTCTCTTCCAGACCCTTGGAGATTAGATGGATTTCGGCATCAACAATCCATAACATATAGTTTTTGTCGGATATATCAAGTACAACGAACTCAAGTTTGGTGATATTTAACATTTGTGCAACTCTGCACAAGGGAAAAAGTTTTATCAATGTCTATAAATACTATGTTTTTCCTTCAGGGATAAACATATATCACCCAAATCATAAATTGCTTTACAAGAGCATGTAATATGAATTGTAAGTGCTCTTCAAGAGCATGTAATATTCTTCAGTAATATTAATTGTGCTACTTCTGGAGCGATATAAATATGTTTTTCAATTGCTCTTCTGGAGCATTTAATATTCTCCAAGAATATTAATGTATTGTGTTACTTTGTGAGTAACAATAAATTAAGTTAAAATATGTTTTCAACTGCTCTTATGGAGCATGTAATATTTTTTAAGAATATTAATATATTGTGTTACTTCAGGAGCAGCAATATAATAAGAGTAATCAACGAATATTATAATATAATATACATCTGAATTATGAAAGAATAATATAATAACTTCGTCATTGAAAAATGTGTATGATCATGTGATGAAACAATTACGTCTCTTGCTTTCGTAATATATGATTTCCAAATCATCAATGAAAACTTTTTTTTTTGAAAACAAATTCATTAACGAAACAAAAAAAAATTATACCTTCCCAACGTGATTTTCTTTTCTAGTGGAAGACCGACATGATTTTCTGGTTGCTTTATTTTTTTTCTTCCACATAGGGGCTTTTCCGGGGAAAGCCTTTTCGTGCTGATAACGTATTATAAACTATATGAAATGAGAGAATAATATTAGAGAAAACGGAAAATAGATGTGTATTATTATGAGGGTAGAGACCTCTATTTATAGAGTAAAAGGGAGACTTTTGGGCCTACGCAAGATGGGCTTATGGGCTGCTAGGATTTAAATATCATCATCATATATATAGTAAATCTTATTTACAACAAATACCTTGTTTTAGCAAACATATATTAATGCTAAATGCAATTAATGGCAGCTGATATATAACATGAACATATTATAAATAAAACATCCTAAAATCAAAATAGTTATTTATAATGATGGATAATAACAAAGACATATTAAATCAAAGTTTGTTAAACTAGTAATACCATTTACAATTTAAAAGTTGGTGACATCAATAATTTTCAGTCCAAAATCACATTTTAACATGACTAGTTTGGACATTGAAATTATATAGATGTTACCATTAGTAAACTATTGATAACCGCACTAACGGTAAGATTACCTTAACGGTAATTACAATAAAAGTCTAAAATACTTACCATTTACTACTGTTTAGTGTCTACTAATTGGTATTGGTAATAATAATTTTTTATTCATCCTTGCCACTATCAGCTATGTATATCTTATTATTATTTTTCGCATAATCGCATCATGATTCATGAATAACAAGCTACTACTTGTTGAAGGCAAAGGAATAGAATGCTATGACCAAGTTTTATGGCCTTCGGAAAAATGATAGTCCAGTCCCTCTCCACCGTTTCTTGGGCCATATTATGGCCCAATAAAAAACTATTAAGTTAGTTCTTCAAGGCAAAGATGTACACGTTTATCCAACAAAATGATAAAATATGACATGACCAAAATATATCTGTCACGTCGTCCCTTTAAAAAACATCATTAAAAAAATGAGGGATTATTCGAGCATATACTAATAAAATAAGATTGATACCAAGTTGATATGAGACCATGATATATATAGGGTTCAAGACGGCAAGATACGCGACTTCTAATCTATCATTACTTGGCGGAGGAACCCTTAGGTTTTCGGGGCATTGGATTCTCGTCAATGTTTGCGTTAATTGGCATGGATAGGTGGCTATATTAAGACCACAAAACACTTTTAACAAGCGTGAGTAGTAGATAATGTTAATGATTATAAGCTTTAATTAATCCAAACGAAAACCTTAAAAAATAATAAATGAGAAATTGGACAAAGAGAAAACCCAAGTACTAAATTCCATGCAATGTGGCTGGATTTCTAATACTCCTGCTGATGATATAAAAAAAGGTACAACTGCTCTGTCTTTGTGGGCTACATTTCTTGATAATGTTGTAATAAAGTTTTGCAATTGGTGTATTGGAGATTTTATGGGGAAACTACAAGACAAATGATTACCAACAAAATTTGCATGGACAGAACAGAAGAAAGGGCACATGTGATGTGGAAATGCATATAATTATCAGTAGGGCGATTTTAAAATGCAAGATAAAACATCTGAGCTAATTTTACACAATTCGGGAGCGGGGGCCCACCGCAACGGGGTACCCTTAATGAAGAATCGATCGGCATCCCATGCAGGATTTTAATAGTTGATATGAAGTGTGGACAAATATTTCAATCAGTAGAAGCTTCAAGCCATTCATGATCTAAGAGTTAAGAATTGGTATCGATGCGATCACTAATATTGAAAATTATTTAAAAATATATATTTAAGTGCACTAATTAATTGTAGGTCTAGAACTTGAAGTTTTAGACATCTATTTTAATAGATTTACATATATAATTTAAAATATATACTCTATACAATTGATGTATTATGTTCCTGTTTTTTTGTACTCCCTCCATCCCACTGGAAACGACACGTTTTCCTTTTCGGGCCGTCCCACTGAAAACGACACGTTTCCAAAAAAGGAAATAACTTTATCATATTTTATCATTTCTCTCACCTACTTTATCTACTTTCATTATATTAATTATTTTCTCTCACCTACTTTATCATTTCTCTCACCTACTTTATCATATTTTATCATTTCTCTCACCTACTTTATCATTTCTCTCACCTACTTTATCTACTTTCTTAATTCCCGCGCACATTGGAAACGCGTCGTTTCCAATGGGACGGAGGGAGTACTTGATTGTCTTTTGAGTAAAATTAGCAACATTTAAAGTACACAAAGACTTTACCTTTTATATACTTTCATAAGGTAGAGTTTGTTATAATGGATATTCGTATAAGAAAATATAATATCCTAAATAAACTTTAAGTAGTAAGTATAGTTAGACTCAAATATAAATAAGCATCCAAAAAAAAAAATCGGAGGCTCCGCTCCCAAACCCCCAAACAAGGACCGCTCTTCCTCATAAATTTCGCCCCCTAACTAAAAATCATGGATCCGTCCCTGAGAGAGAGTAATATGAAAAGGGACACACATACCTTCAGTTGGACAATGATTAACCAAATACCAGGAATCTGCTTCTGTTCTTACACATCTTCGGTCTACCTCAGTTGTAACAAGCTAGATTCCATTTGCAACTGAGTTTTCACTAGCTGATAACATCAGCAGCGTACAATGCATTGCAAGTGATTCTTTATGAGCGAAGGGGTTTTAGTAACTTTGCAAATGGTGGAGAAGCTATGAAGTATAAACATTTATCATTGGCCAGCTGATGACCTAACAAGAGATTTTCGTTCATAGAAATCAAAATAAATGTAGTATTGTAGAACCTCTATAATTTGATACTCGATAAATTAATAATCCATCTATGATAATATCTTTCTCAGTCCTGACTCGGGCTACAAAAATCATCAAATTTTCAATAAGATAATGACATAATAATTTTCAAAAAACTTCAATGTAAATATATGATTCTATCACTATCATAAATTAATAATTATTTAAAATTACCAATAACACTAAGATAATTTTGTGAAATGTGATCTTAGTCTGCCTGTTTTTTCTTAAAACTTAAATCTAAAATTGAATCGTATCTCTAACTTTTATAATTGCATCAAAAAAACTCCGATATTATTTTCTTGAACTACACTATAAAATTGTATAGGGTCTCCTAGACGCAATAAGTGATTCATTATGCGTAACTAGTTGGTTCCAAATGAATTGTATTATCTTTAGTTTTTTTAGTGTTCATTATCAATAAACGTTAACTATATCATTGTATTTATTTTTTAAGTGAACAAATTCATTATTTATGAACAAACTAATATACCCTATGTCCCATTAGTACTATCATGTATTTCGAATTGGGGTGTCCCATTAGAAATTTCTTATTTCTAAAAAATGCAAAGAATGTGTAGACATAAATTAACTATACAAAAATCCAATAATATACATAACAAAACATCATTTTCTTGATCTCAGTGCCCAAAAGAAACATGACGTTACTATAATGAGACGGAGGGAGTATAATTAATTATTTCTAGATATTAAATAGTAAAATGACATTAAATATGATATATAAATAAACTTTTTAATCCTTATATCTATCTAATTAAAATTCGATTTCGTTGAAGTTCGAAAACTCTCTCTAAATAAATTAAAATCTCTCTAAAATAACAAAATATCACGGTCCTGACTGTAACGCCCCGAAATTTTCAATATAAAATGCATTGCATATCTACTCATGCATGTTATCAAGTGTTTTAGTTTTGTAAGTCGCGCCTTAGAAATTTAAATGAAATATTAAAGCATTTATCTTATTTGTCATTAAATCATTTTTATTAGGTAAATTTATTTTGAACTTTGAATGTATTTGTTTGCATCATATTATGATTATATGATTTATTTATTTATCTAGATCATGTTAGAATTATTAGTTAAGAATAATATTTATTTTGGATTTCCTAAACCAACTAGGATTCATAAAAGTATATAATATTTATTATTATATTAAGTTATTAAGAGATATTTTGAAATTATATTTTATGAATAAAATAGATATTATATTTGAGATATACATGTTTTAGGAAAGAAATCTATTTTTATCCAAATCCTAATTTATCTAGGATTGAATGTCTTATATGGTAAGTGAATAGAGTAAATTCTATATAAATTATATATGGACGAAAATAATTATGGATAAAATAAATTTGATACCTTATAAGATTAGGGATCTTTAGATAATGATTTCTAGGCCTATAAATACCCCTTTAGTCGCTCATAATATAACATCACATAAACTTTTCGAAAATCTGTCAGCATACCTGCGAATTGTTTTAAGAATTATTCACGTACCTTCCCGACATAATATCATCGTGAAATTTTAGGAGAAGCTTCATAGTTATGTCTAGTATACTTTTTAATTTTTGTATAATTTTTCAAGCATTCTAAGTAATTGTTTAAAATTGTTATTCGTAACCTGCCAGTTTTTGACAGAATGTTCATGAACTTGATAGGAAAATTGTTTTTCATATTTTCTTTATGTTATTTTCGGCCTTGTTGAATATTAATAGAATATAATACATGTTAGGTCATTCATGTTAAAAATATAGAATTTTTAGGATATGTGTACTATTTATTTGTTAATTTGTTTCTTGATGTGTCCGAATTCTATTATGTCAATTCTTTGGTTGTTAGAAATGTTTAAGTTTCATGAGAATATAATCTGTCCTGCAATTCTACCTTTTCTGCCGTGAGTACCAGGCCAAATGGACGATCTTATGTTACTTTAAAAATTCCATAAAAATTATAGAGACAAACTTTAGGACGTCTTTAAGATTTCTGTAAATTTTGGAAGTTTTTAAATAAGTCTTTATATTTTTAATGAATTTATACTTTTACACGACCGTGAAACCATGCATCAGGGATAGGGCTTAGGAAAATGTTTATATCTCACTCCACAAAAATGTTTTTGACTTGATTCTTTTTCCTAAATACTCTAAACACGTAGGGATACGTAGAAATATTTATTTAGTATTTTTACCTTATGTGTATGAAAGCAGTTTAATACAAATGTCCGGGTAGTCAGTCGGAGCATGCATTTTCGTATTCTGATTTTGGTAGAAACTATTCTGTATTTTATGAAGTCGTTACTAATCTATACAGATTGAAATTTTGATATGATATTTCTACGTATGTCTCCTAGATGTGTGTTAAATATTAGAATTTTTAAGATATGTTTAGTTCCCGAATCTTATTGTTAAAGGTCAGTAGGTCATAAACCGCATTTGTTGACGCAATAGATACTGTTTTAGTTATAACTCTTAGAGGACTTATTATTTTGATATGAAACCAAATCTGGTATGTTTGAGACTCATTAAGGAATATATATATAGAAAATTAGAATTTATGGAGTGAATTCATGTTTTAAAAGAGTTCCACAAAAGATTATATCAAACATAAACATGAGTAACTAGATCATGTAACGAGTTAAAGTAGAACATAAAAACTTAGTATATAGATATGATATTGTTTCATGCAAATCACGACATTAAGATTTAAATTATTTCATGTTAGGATTGGCGCGCAGGACTTAAACAATTGATATTCATTATTTTCATCAAGTCAAGGTCAAGGTGGGGAATGTTACGGTTATCTTTATTATATATTATATTTGATATTTCATGTTTTGACGACATGCATGTAAGAAAGTGGTCTATGTGGCCAATACACATTCATGTGGTCTGTGTGGCCAAATTACAAGTTCATGTGGTCTATGTGGCCAAATTACACATTCATGTGGTCTGTGTGGCCAAATTACACATTCATGTGGTCTGTGTGGCCAAATTACAAGTTCATGTGGTCTGTGTGGCCAAATTACACATTCATGTGGTCTGTGTGGCCAAATTACAAGTTCATGTGGTCTGTGTGGCCAAATTACAAGTTCATGTGGTCTGTGTGGCCAAATTACAAGTTCACGTTACATGATCTAGTTACTCATGTTTATGTTTGATATAATCTATAGTTTGGATAAATGCATTTTCCCACTGAGTAGTCGTACTCATTCCCATCATTTTAACATTTTTCAGGAAATGGCTCGGCCGATGCGTAGAGGTGTTGGTGTTGATGGTCACGTGAGGAAGAATTTAAGAAACTTATTATTGCATTAAACTAGTTTTTGTCATGAACTTTGCATTTTTATTTAAAACTTCCGCTGAGTATGAAAATTAATTAAATTTTTCAATGATTCTTTTCCATGAAAATGTTTTGAAAGAATTGAAATATGCATGTTAAGTATGAAGTAGCGTCCCTAGTTAAGTTTTGAAAATTGAGGCGTTACACTGACAATATTAATTTAGGGAGGTTTAACTGTATTAACTTTTGTAGTCGGGCTCGGAATCCGTGTTAATTTCTTTCTAGGAGAAAATCTCATCGAGTCTTGTGGTTTAGGATTATACTTGAGAAATAATAACATTACTAGCCCTTATGTACCATTGAGGATCCTCTATTCCATTTTTCTTGTCTCATTTCAGGTTCCACCAATGGAATGGTAATACATGGTTTTCAATTATCCCTAAAATATTTCTTACCCATAGGGTTCAAATCCAAAATAGGGTATGTAATTATTAAAAAAAATCACTTCCGTTAGTGGGATACTGAATGAGACACGACTATTGTTGGGATCGCTCAAGAACCACAATACACGAAATATAAACACAATATTTCGATCGTATATAATACAGGCTCAGACCACTGTATACAGCCACCACACCACAAGACACACACTGCACCTACAGACCCTATCAACTATTACACCAAGTCCTCACAAATTATACACTGAATCACTCGGGCAAGAAAAGACTCGAAGAGTATAGCGAGAGAGGAAGAAGAAGATGTTTTCAGATCCAGATGCCTATATATAGCTAGGGCAAGTGTAACGGTTCAGCGTGAACCGCGGAAACGGCTCGGCATGAACCGCGGAACAGGAGCGAGGATAGCGGGCCAAATTAATCTGCTGGGCCGGATAACAAGAGATGGGCCTGGGCACTTAGTTGTGCTGGGCCTATCAGATTTACATACTCCACCTTAGGCCCATATGTGGTGTGCCCTCTATTGAGAGGGAAGACTTGTATGCAGTATTGTTGTCATCATCGCCCCCCTCCCCCTCTTCATCGAACCATCTTCCTAATCCTGCAAAACAAAAAACCACAAACAAACAGGAGAGAGGGAAGAAACACAGAAAATTATCTGATGTTTAGTATTTTAAGACATGTTTGAAGTTTTTCTGTACTCAAAGATTTAGTACTCATGTCTGCAGGATTTAATTCTGAATGAACATTTTCACGGATAACTATACCCTTATCCACTAAGTCTCGAATGTAGTGAAACCTAACATCAATATGTTTGGTTCTATCATGAAACACATGATTTTTACTTAGCTGAATAGCAGATTGACTGTCAGAAAACAGAGTCACATCTTTATGCAGAAAGTGAAGTTCGACGATAAGGCTTTTTAACCATACGACCCTCTTTCAAGGCTTCAAAGCAGAAAGAACATACTCAGCTTCAGTGGTAGATAAAGCAACAATAGGTTGAAGCTGAGATTTCCAACTTATGCAAGAACCACAGAAGGTGAATACATATGAAGTAGTAGACTTCCTATTATCTCTATCATTTGCATAGTTGGAGTCCACATAACCAACTAATTTAGTACCATCAGGATGTTTAGAGAAACAAATACCAACATGCTTAGTGAATTTCAAATATCTAAACAACCACTTTAAAGCATTCCAATGAGCTAAACCAGGGTTAGACATATATCTGCTCAAACAACTAACAGCATATGCAATATCAGGTCTTGTACACACCATAAGATACATCACAGAGCCTATAGCATTTGCATATGGGATCTTCTTCATATCAAACATTTCAGAATCAGTTTTTGGAGACTGATCCTTACTTAACAATACATGTGAAGCAAGAGGAACAGTTACATGTTTTGCAGCAGACATAGAAAATTTACTCAAAATATTTTCTACATAAGAAATCTGATTAAGAGTGAGAGAATCATGTATTCTGTCTCTAGTTATATGCATGCCAAGAGTCATTTTTGCATCACCTAAGTCCTTCATTTCAAAATTTTCACAAAGACATTTCTGAACTTGCTTAATGGACTTGATACAAGGACTGGCTATAAGCATATCATCCACACAAATCAGCAGATACACAGGAACAGATGCAGACTTAGTATAATAGAGACAATGATCAAAAGAACTTCTGAAGAAATTTAATGAAAGCATACACTGATCAAATTTCTTGTTCCACTATCTAGGGGACTGTTTTAAACCATACAAGGCTTTCTTCAATAAACAAACATGATTAGGTTTAGCAGAATCCACAAAACCCTCAGGCTGAGACATATAAATCTGCCTATCTAAGTCCCCATGAAGGAAAGCTGTTTTAACATCCATTTGCTTTAATTCCCAGTTAAAGTGAGCCACCAAAGAAAGCATAATACGCACAGTAGTCAGTTTAACAACAGGAGCAAAGATTTCAGAGTAGTCTACCCCCTCTTTTTGAGTAAAACCCTTGGCTACTAACCTAGCCTTGTACCTAACAGAATTAGACTCAGGTTTAAGCTTGAAAAGCCACTTACAGTCCACAAGAGAACATGAGGCAGGTTTAGGTACAAGGTTCCAAGTTCTGTTCACATGTAAGGAATGAATTTCAGACTTCATAGCAGCTAACCACTGAGCAGAGGAGGGGGATTTAAGAGCAGCAGAGTAACATGTAGGTTCATTATCCAAAGAGTCACACATAGATAAAGCATACATCACATAATCCTCATACTTAGAGTTGATATGAGGAGTTCTCCTAGCTCTATCCCTAGAGAGCATATAATCACTTTGATTTGAATCAGACAGAGAATCATGCTCAGATGCAGAAGTAGAGCTTTCATGCACAGAATCAGATTGAGAATCAGACTCATTAATAGAAGTAGAAGAGTCAGAATTAGAGTCATCAGTACCAGTGTCAGAAACAAATTCTAAAAAAATAGAGTTAGGCAAAGTATGATCAGGCTCCACCTCAGAAGGAGCAGTATCAGTAGCAAAAGTAACAACAGGTAAGCATGGAAATTCACATTCATTAAACACCACATCTCTGCTAATAATAACTTTAAAACCAGACACACTTCTATCCCACAATCTATAACCCTTGACACCATCAGGATAGCCTATGAAAACACATTTCTTAGACCTAGGACCTAGCTTATCCCCCTTCTGATGGACAAAAGCAGCACAACCAAACACTCTAAGGTGTGACAGATCTAGAGTTTTTCCAGAGAAAACAGTTTCAGGGCATTGACCCTTGAGATAGCTAGAAGGCAGTCTATTTATAAGATAAATAGCAGTTAATGCAGTTATACCCCAGCAGGTTTTAGGCAAACCAGCACACTCTAACATACATCTAACCTTGTATAACAGAGTTCTATTCATCCTTTCCACTACCCCATTCTGTTGTGGGTTGTAAGGTACAGTTTTGTGCCTTCTAATTCCTGACTTAACACATAGATTGTCAAAAGGAAAATTGCAAAACTCAAGACCATTATCTGTCCTAAGAACCTTAATTTTCTTCCCAGTTTGGTTTTCTACTTTCACCTTCCAATCACAAAACATTTGGAAAACTTCTGATTTTTGTTTCAAAAGAAATAACCAAGTCTTCCTAGAAAAATCATCCATAATAGACAAATAAAACCTACAGCCACTATGTGTAGAAGTACTAGAGGGCCCCCACACATCAGCATGCACATATTCAAGAATATCAGAGGCAATAGGTTTATCAGGAGAAGCAGAAACAGGGAAAGATACCTTATGTTGTTTACCAATAACACAAGAATTACAGAATGGTAAGTCAGAAATTTTATCCTTACCAAATACTCCAGTTTTTCTCAAAGTAGATAAATTCTTTGAACTAGCATGCCCAAGTCTTAGATGCCACAACACAGTTTTATCAGGAAAAGTAGTATTCACACTAGAGGCAGGTAAGACAGGTACAGCAGTGAATGGATACAAATTATTAGTTCTTTTAGATTTAAACACCACCAAAGAACCCCTTTTTACCTTCATCCATCCATTTCCCTAGCTGCCCCCAAACCCATCATTTTCCAAGGCGAGAAATGACAAGAAATTGCATGCAACATCGAGAACATATCTAACATTTTTCATGGTATACTGAAAACCAGATTTAAACTTCAAGCAAATATCACCTATTCCTAGTACAGAACATTTATCCCTATTAGCAACTATCACAAACCCAAAATCATCAAGTTTCAGATTTGAAAAACATGCTTTGAAAGGAGAAACATGGTAAGCACTTTCAGAATCCATAAGCCATTCATTTATTTGCACAGAATTCACAGAAGAGAGGTTATCAGGTTCAGTAACCATAAAGTATTTGCCAAGCACATTTTGCATAGAATCATCACCAAGAATAGCATTGGACACACTCTTATGGTCATTATTATGTTTTCCTCTCCTAGGTGAAGTACAATCCTTTTGGTAATGCCCATATTCTCCACAGTTAAAGCACTTTCTACCCTTGGATCTAGACTTAGATCTAGCTCTAAAGGTATTTTTCTTTCCACCTTTGTCTGAACTAGGGGAAGAGGTGGTTTTCTCAGGGGTTCTACCTCTCACTTGATAGGAAGTACTATGTTCACTTACTCTAACCTCTCTACTGAACTTCAAATCCATTTCCTCACTTTTTAAGGCACTGACCACAGTCTCTAGATCAATTTTGTCCCTCCCATACTTAATGGCAGATTGAACATCACTATAGGTTTCAGGAATGGAATTCAGCAAGGCTATAGGAGCATAGTTGTCTATACTAGTGTCACCAGTTTGCTTAATTAACTGCAGAAGCTTATTAAATTCATCTAGGTTCTCATCTATATCCTTAGACATGTCTAATCTAAACTTAAAAAAACTCTGAAGCAGGTGCATTTTAGAGGGAAGGGAAGTTTCAGTATACAACTCCTTTAACTTATCCCAAACCTCTTTTGCAGAATCAAGGTGTTCTACCTTTCTTAACACGATATCAGATAAATTCAAAGTAATAGCAGATAGAGCAAGGTCATTCATCTCAGTCTTTTTCTTTTCAGACAAATCAGACTCATAAGTATGATTAATAGCAGGAAACACACGTTTTTCAACAAGGATAGCAGTCATTCTCTTTTTCCACAAGTTAAAATCAGTTTTTCCATTGAAAAGGGCAATTCCACTTGAGGATACCAAAGTCATACTAACAGAGGACAAGATGTTAACCCTTTCAAGAGTTGATACCTTACAGTATATCTGCAAGGGGATTTCCCAGTTCACTAAATGCAGGATCAAGTCCTGGGCGCAGGGGTTCACCCAAGCCAATGTTAAGATTAAAACAAACCGTAGAACACGGTGAAGAGAACTGGTCTTTACAGATCAAAGAGACCAAGAAGATTTCAAGTTCACAGATTTATTATAGCAGCAGCGAAAGCAAAAAAAACCCAATAAATCACAGAAGAAGAAATCACAGCACGAAGAAAACAGATAGATCACAAAGCCCTAACTGCACCAGTCGGCAGAACTACCAGCAAACAATCCCAAGCCTACTGCACCAGTTGGCAGATCTAGGAAACAGAAAGAACAAGAGGATTAAGCCGCTTTACCTGAGCGAGGTTCGGAGAATTGAACCTCGTTCTTACCTTGGAGTGGACTGCCTTCGATCTAGGGTTACAGTTCAGAGACTGCCCTTTCACAATCGAGGCAGCCGAGGTTGAGGTGGTGGAGCGGTGATGAAACCCGCTCTGATACCACTATTGGGATCGCTCAAGAACCACAATACACGAAATATAAACACAATATTTCGATCGTATATAATACAGGCTCAGACCACTGTATACAGCCACCACACCACAAGACACACACTGCACCTACAGGCCCTATCAACTATTACACCAAGTCCTCACAGATTATACACTGAATCACTCGGGCAAGAAAAGATTCGAAGAGTATAGCGAGAGAGGAAGAAGAAGATGTTTTCAGATCCACCGCTCCACAGTACAACAAGATGCCTATATATAGCTAGGGCAAGTGTAACGGTTCAGCGTGAACCGCGGAAACGGCTCGGCATGAACCGCGGAACAGGAGCGAGGATAGCGGGCCAAATTAATCTGCTGGGCCGGATAACAAGAGATGGGCCTGGGCACTTAGTTGTGCTGGGCCTATCAGATTTACAACTATAAAGAATTTCACCGCCTATATATACATCCTCCCATTATAGCAGTTTCTTGTCACCTCTAATGGCCGCCCTCAAATGGAAACAAAGACTTGATGCTAGCCTATCTAGACTCATAAATCAAATTCAATGAGCTTTCCACATTCTTGCACTAAATTTTGGATATTACAAGAAAAGAAAAAACTAAGCAATAAACTAACTAATTATTGCAGAACTATAATTCTTGCAAGTTGAGTCTCACAGTAAAATCTTGATAGACAAATGATAAAGCCATTTAACATGGGACTGTTTCCAGTGTACAGTCCAGAGCATGTGGGAAGATACTAACTCCAAAGATGGCCCTCTTTTATTGTCATCGATCAAAAACCATCATCTGATGAGTTGGTGAATCATAATGCAAGTGTCATAAAGTGTTAAAAGGATCGAATCGCACGCATGAGCAGTCAAAAGAAGAGACATCTCTAAATGGCTGACCTACATTCATGACAACACTAGAATGATATCTTTCACACAACAAACAATTCGTATTTATAATTATATGAGCATAATTTATAACTCAAACATAAAAATAATAATAATAAAAATAACTTAGCCAAGGTTATGTGACAGTCTTAATATATTCTACTACTCCTTCCGTCCCATTAGAAACGACACGTTCCTTTTGGGCACGGGATCAAGAAAGTGGTGGTATCTGGTGTAGATTGTTTGACTTTTTAGTTGTTAAATGTGGTTCACACAATTTTTACCATTTTAGAAAACGTGTTATTTGTAGTGGAATGTCCCGATAAGAAAAACATGCCACTTCTAGTGGGATAGAGGGAGATACTAAAAGCCTTTATTACCCCAGTTGTAGTATCAAATAAGGACTTTTAATTCTGTAGAACAATTAAGTCGTTTTCTTTGTGATTTGTGTGAAGCATAATTGACCACCAAGTTTTAAGAGTACATGTGACAAAAGATCTTCCTCATTGTCACATATATATATATTTTTTTTATGACGAGGGTAATCCGCAACTGCTACCGAAGTGTGCACTGGGTAAATCTCGCTCTTGTGCAAGGTGACAGAGCAGTTCCTGTGGGATTTGAACTCATTACCTATCGGTCCCGGACCACCCACCTTCACCGCTACGCCATCCCAAGGGAACCGCTACCAACAGTATTGTGTCAAGAAACCGGGAGGACCCCGTCTCAAAGGAAACGGGCTAACTAGAAAGACTCGTGGCCCCTAGCGATCAGTTCCATCGTTTTAGGCCTCAAACGAACCATTGAGTTGACATCTATTTAATTGTTTTTGGACTCTTTTATTTTGCTTTTTGTGGACCTTTTGGAGCAAACTAACAATAAGATTCTAGATTTTGCTCGACATATTTGATATTACAGAACGACAAGTCTGTTTTCAATTCCGCCTCAATTTCCGAATTTAGTTATGTGAGATCAATTTTGGATGACATAGGTTGGTAAATGTCGTTTTTCTTGTATTATGTGGAATTCACGGAACCTTGATTCATTGTTTGAGTTTATGTAGCGTAAAAGTTGATCAATGTGATTGACCAACTGTGATTTCATGTGAAAAAAATATCTTTCTCATTGAAAATATGTTAAATATTAGCATCAACAATAATACTCTCTACTATATATCCTTGTGTGGTAACAGTGGCTCATAATAATTAAGAAGAATGTGGAAGAGAGTTAATGGCGAGTGAATAAATAATGTATGTGGGAGGATTTGGTTTGATACAAGGAGAAATGCCAAAGGATGCGTCAATCATTACAACTTGCACATACCGACATATAGTTTAGGTCTGAACGTGTAAGATCATGTAAGATATGATCAACATTTAACATTACTAAATAAAGGGATGTTGGCCCCTTGGGATGGCGTAGCTGAAGGTGGGTGGTCTGGGACCGATAGGTCATGGGTTCAAATCTCACTAGTACCGCTATGCATCTATGTTTAGCCTAGGGTGGTTGAACTCTCCTTAGTTGTAGGCTATTGCACAGGAGCGGGGTTTACCCGGTGCGCACTTCGGTACCCTTGTCATCCAAAAAAAAATAAAGGGATGTTGGCAGAAATCAAAACAATCGAATGCAACTTTTAAATCGGGTTCATAATCGCTATTATAATACCGTAATTCCAATATTTCAAGCTCCTTCGGTAATTTTCATTTTCTTTTTAATTTTTTTTTCTTCTTCTAATTAGGTTTGCTTTAGATAGAGGCGGATTTAGATATCCACCACATAATCCCGGATTTAAATTTTTGAAAATTGCATCCCAGATTGCAGAAATCACATCTCCCCTCTCTCGATATTGCCCCTAATTCTTAATCGTGGATCAACCCCTAGCTCTAGGCCTTTAAATACGTTGCATGATTGTATTCTGAAAGCACTTTTCGATTTTGACAAAAAAAAAACTTCAATTCTCATTAGTAACGCTTATTTTCTACATTTATCGTCACGTGCCAGAATCTATACATAAAGACGTAAAAAAGAAGAATAAATAATTTATTCATTTTTTACTATTCACATCAAACCTAAGTGTCTTCCCTAACATGATTAACAAGCTGTCTATATAAAGTTCAATCCTTTCACCTACTCTTCTTATCAAGCTCTCTCAAAATGAAGGTATGCCATTTTTGTTCAACATAAGAAATTGAGACTTTCTTAATTGCCTCTCTAGTTTTTCACCCTTTGTCATCTTCATCTGTCTTGGTTGCAGATATTAGATTGGGTGCACCGCAAGTTCCGCCATAACAGCAATGAAACACCAAAAGATTTTTCCATTGGTTAGTCACAACATATATAGTATATATATATTCTATATGTCTTAATTTTAGTGTTCATGCATGCACGTTAATTGGAGGAGTCCCACTTGGAGCTGAAAGATGAAACATGCATTTGTTTAAAATAGCATAATGTAGATACTAAGATTAAGATTAAGATTACTATTGCTGTATGAGTGAGAAAACAATAGATAGATTGGTGCCATATTTAGAATTGAGAAATTTGAACATACTACGCTCAGTTCGCTCGACCGATAAAAGTTACTCTTGCAATAACAACCTGATGATTTCCTTATATTTTTTTAAAAATCTTCTTTATATTCTTAGAAAATGTATGATGCCCCTAATTATGCGTTCTGGATCCGCCCCAGGTTATACTGCCAACCCGAAAGGAGGGTATGGAAACAAGCCCTTCACAAGAGGCCAAAGAGACAACTACAGGAGAAACTCATTCACCAGCCTAGAATCTGCAAGAGTTGAAGAAGAAGAGGAGGACCTCGAAGAGGAACGCGTAACCGCGCTCACGGAGCTCTTCCATGGCTTCCTTGCCATCGGCACCCTCGGCACCACCGACCCGGGCACGCCAACCTTCTCCATCTCCGTCGACCACATCGCCGAGAAGGAGACTCAAGTCACCGAAGACGAACTCAAACTTATTAATGATGAGTTAGAAAAAGTTCTCGACAACTGCAATGAATCATCAGGGAGAAACAGTCATGTTAGCGTCGGGAGAATGAGTCACTGCAGCGCAATCACGCTCGGCGGGAAGCCGATCGAGAGTGCGGAGGCGGGTAACGGTGAAGGGACTATCTGTCCCCTGCAGAGCTATCTCTTCGGGTCGGCGGTTGGGTTGCAGGAGACGACTACACCGCCACCGGGGAAGAAGGAGCAGAGGACTTCTCTTGGGGAGCTCTTTCAGAAGACTAAGCAGGTGGAGGAGAATTGTGGGAATAAATCTGAGAAGAGGAGTGAGAAGGAAGGGGAGAAGTCTGTAGTGCATGTGATGAAGAAGATGCTGAAGAGAAGGATTGTGAATGCCTCCTCAAAGAGTAATAACCCAGGCGGAGGAGTTGATTCTGCTACTGCTGAAACAAAACTTACAAAGGTGTGTGAAAGCTTTCAAATGAAACTGCTCATATGTTCTACTTTGCCATCTAGAATAGTAGTAGAATTTACTAGCTCCGTTCTACTATTGTTGGTCATTTTCTTTCCAGCACAAGAATTAAGAAAGTAGATAATAAAGTGCGAGAGATACAGTTAATAAAATAGGAAAGAGAATATTAGCGAGAGTAGATGTTAAAGTAAAATAGATAAAATAAAAAAGAGAATGGTAATTATTTGCGAAATTCAAAAATTGGTCATTATTAGTGGGACGTCCAAATCGAAAAAGGTGGTCAATAATAGTGAGACGGAGGTAGTAATATTTAGATTGAAGCATATAATAAGCTTTTGTCCCTTTTGGATGAAATAGCGGTTAAGGTGTTTAGTCTGTGACCGGAAGGTATGGGTTCAATACCATCAAGACCATTATGTGTGATCTCGTCACCTATGGTTAGCCTATGGTGGTCAGTCCCTCCTGTGTTGTTTGCAGGCTAGAGCCTAAGAGCGGGGTTTATCCAATGCACACATCGGTAGCGGCTGCGGATTATCCTCGTCGTCCAAAATAACAAGTTTTTAGTAGTTTTAGGTTTAATGGATCTTTAGGTACAAAACCAAAGCCTTTTTACTGATTCTAAAGCTCATAAAAGAATTTGGCATTCAAGAAAACTCCATTAATTTTGCATTTCTTCCTTTACTTGCTATGTTCTATCTTTCTTAGTGACGATCTTTTTTAGCTCAAAGAAAAGATTTTTTTTCACTTTCTGGTGTTTCAATGCAGTATTTCGTCTTAGTAGTGTTAATGGAAAATTGAAGATAAGTTAACTATATTTTGAGAGTTTATGCAGTGTTTGGAACAACTTAAATAAGTTATTTTTGTCACCACAAAAATATTTTTTTAATATTTTGAATGTATGCTTCTGCTTTTTTGGAGTTTAAAATAAACCACAATAAGTAGAAGTTTATAAGTTGGTAGGGAGTGCATTTTAAAAGCAAAAACAAAAAAAAAATTGAAAAACAACTTATGAGAGCGTTTGGAATACTATTTTTTTTTTAAATTAAGCTGTTTTTTTTTCTAATATTGCAAACACTAACAACTTTTGCTTAAAATCAACTTTAAGCGACTTTAAGTATAAGTAACTAAAATATGCTTATAAAAGCTATTCCAAACACTATCTTTAAAAATTGTTTAGATGGTAGTAAATTCAGTGAAGATATTTATCTATGGTGTTGATCTTTTGGATTTGAATGGAGATTGCAGATACTGCAGATTTTCAACCGGAAGGTCCATCCTGAGAGCCCTACTTCTTGTTTCCAGTCTCGTAATCCCACAAAGAATGAGACGAAGAATAGCAATGCACATATGATGGCATCTGATTGTGGATCCCTACGACCCTCTGCTGAAGATATCATAATATATCCACAACAAGCCTTCTCGAAGGAAAGTACATGCAGCTACAAGAACCAGCCTCATCCGCCCCACCTCGTCGACACAACTGGGAGCGAGCTTTGGGTCAAGACTGATGCAGACTGTAAGTAAAATAGCTAGTAGTTACTTGTTTGATTTCTTCCTGTGGAAGTGATGGACTTGATTAGTTGTTTTGGTTTGATCTTGTAGACTTCGTGTTGGAACTCTAGATGATGGAAGAAGCAAGTTGAGGTGTTTGGAAGCTATTGATGCAGCAGTAGTAGTAGTAGTAGTAGAAGATATTTTCAAGTCTAAGAATTTTCTGTGTGGATTTCATGTTTGAGTGGTTATTTCATCAGGAGTTTGCATGAATGATAATAATGATGGCCTCCTTCCATTATGTGTTGTAAAACTCTTCTATTGTGTGCTGTAAAATTTGAGAGACAATGGTGGAATACTTATACAAGTATCTTGGTTAAATAACAACTCTCTCCGTCTCACTCTATTAGTTCAGTTTCTTTACGGCACGATAATTAAAAAAGTTGTGTGTTGTGTATAAAGTACTAAAGTAGTGGGTTCCACTAAAATATATTAGAGTATTATTTTAAGTTAGAATGGGAAAGTGAATTAATAGAATTGAACAATCCAAAAAAGAAACTGGACTAATTTAGTTGGACTGCGGAAGTACTAGGTATCTTTGCCTGTCTGAAGAAACTTTTTGCTTCAAATAAAGAATAAATTAACATAAAGAAGTATAGGATAGCAGGGATAACGAAGAATCTGAAAATAAAATACTTAGTTCACATCAGGCTTGAGTGGTCATCATACCAGCCATACTTATTTCTGGGCTGAAGAACAGAAAGTGTAGTCAGCAAGACGAATGGAACGGTGATGTTCGGGTAGTATTAGCACGCGTTATCCATGAAATCGACCAATAAATCTTGAACCATTCCTCTATCCGGCATTTTTCCAGCAGCACCGTATATTGGAGCAAGCCCTCCTTTGATAGGACCTGGATTTGCTGCCACCTGATAAACAAGTTATAAGTTACCTGTCTTCATAGCCCTATACGCAAAAGGTGCTCAAAAAGTTCGACGATAGTGGACACTTACAGTTTGCACAGCATCCGAAAGGTCCTTGAGGAAATCTTCGGTGACAGTTACGTGTTGTAGAGTCACGCAGATATGGATGCTGATCAAGAACGCGAGTCATACGATGAACAAACAGACCGGTAAAGATTGATATAGTTAATAGTTAAGTAGAGAATAGAATTAAGGTTACCTATTAGGCCTCTGCAGGGCATTCAAATGCCATCCTTTTGACGACATGATGTCGTTCACTTCAAATATGTCTATAACGTTGGATCCAAAAGCCACAAGTGTCATATCAGGCCTACCAACGACGAATAGTTCTGGAATCTGGCGGACCCTGCAACGAACACAATAGTGATGTACGTTGCCTAAGTAATGTGGGAGAAACATTTCGAGTTAAGATGATGATTACCCTTTCTCTATTCTCTTTGATGCTTCCATAATCTTCCTGGTGTTTTCCAGATAACCTGTTCGCCAAAAATATGCAAGTCAGTCACAAGTGGTAAACTTGACTCGTGATTTTGACCAGCAACAGTAAATAAACATTGATTATGAGCAGGTTGTGTAACCTTCTAGCCCGAGGGACATCATTGCAGCCCAAGCCCCGGCTATAAGAGCTCCAGGCCTGCTTCCGGCAATTGTAGGAGATACATAAAGCCCACCCGTCCACTCAGTGACTGGACAGAACAAAAAAGAACACACATAGTAAAAACAGTTAGCTGAGAGAAGTATATACTAAAAGGGAATGAAATCATAGTCAAGAGTGCATGATATACAACGGTAGTCCTACATAGCTACGTGAATTAAATGCTTCATAGATTTCATTTCCTCAAAGTCAAATGACAATGAAGCACAAGCCAGAAATCATAGAAGTTAGTACCACCATATTGGAACACATAAAAAAGGTAAGATGGAATGAGAAACTCACCAGCTACAAATTGATGCTTTACAAGTTGAGTTGCCAAATGGTTCAGCACCACCACAAATCAGCATAGATACCAAATTAAAGGCAGGAAGAATATCAGTAAAGAATATGAGGTAATGAGAGAGACAGGTAATGTATCAAAAGATTTAATGACATGCGAACTCAGAAACATTTACCAGATTGACAGTATGACAATCATTTATACTCCTCTATTCAAACATAGTGTGCCTATGTTCTTCATGCATGAAAGTATTTTGGGGGCAGAGGATTGAATTAGGGAACTTCAATCAGTTTATGCATTATGCAGGGATTGATAGCAGGCTGAGTGAGAAAAAGAGAAAATGTATATAGGATAAATTCCTAGATTAAAGTTATCAGTGTCTGATTTTAAGCCCCGTTTCTAATTTCATGACCAACAATGGATCAAAGAAGGCCAAGTTTAAAGAGAAATAAAAGAAAGTGCACTTTGAGAAACAAAATGGCGACTATACCATGGAAGTCCACCAATTAGATGGACTAAAAGTGTGAAATCTTAACCCAGAGTCCATGTAGTTATCAAAAAGACTTAGAGGGTTGTTCCGTTGAGCTTAAAAGTTCTTCCAAAAATCTCATAAGCTGTTAATACTTGTTTGGAAATCTTTATTTCATAAAAGATCTTATACGCTCTTGATATTATTAATAAGTTGTTTCTGATAAAGATAAGAGAATCCCAACTTAACCATTTTACTGGCTCTAAAAGTATATGAAAGGATACCAGAGCTTATAGCTCTTTTATAAGCTTTGTCAAACACCATCTTAGGGTAAAGACTAAAATAAATATTTTTGGAAAGCCAATTGACCTTTTACGGAAGAACAAACAAATTTATCTAGTACCTTCCGTATGTCATGATCCCTGTATAGAACCACACTCGTTCCTTTAGGAGCCAGCCCATACTTGTGAACATCCACAGATATGGATGTTACTCCTTGGACAGAGAAATCAAATGGTGGCACGGGATACCTAGGAGACATGACCAGACGTTATTATGAAAATTTAGTTTGATAAACTGAAACAGTTAAAAGAAAGGTAACAGGCTTTTCTGGCATCCAGAGGCAAACTTATTCCCCTTATAATATCATAATACTTCAGAAGCATAAAGAAAAGTATCCAAAATTCACAAGATAGAATGCAGGAGGAAAGCACTTGAACCAATTATTAATAAGAAGTACTAGATGCATCACTCTCAAATCATTTCGAACATCTGGAATTGGACATACCCAAGCTTACGAGCAAAAGGCAACACAAACCCACCAAGGCAAAGATCAACATGCAAACATATCCCGTAGCTAGAAGCCAACTCACCAAGCTCCTACAAAGAGGACCATAATCTTATGATTTCTTAAAACCAAAAGACGGTTCAAGTAGCATGGGAATGATAAGATAGTGGGCAGCATACCTCAATTGGGTCGATAATTCCATGAGGGAAGCCAGGTGCCGAACCAACAATCTGCACAACATTCAGTTACTCAAGCGGATTAAATAGGCATGTGACACTATAAAAGACGCTTCAGATAAATAAATAAATAAAAACCAAAACTTTGAAATCCGCTTGAATCAAGTTGGCAGGGAGATTGATATAGTTCCATTTCAACCGTACATCTTGTAAGGCATAACATCCAGAATAATTGAAACCACAACGTCAAGGTCTTACAAGAAAATCCCAAATATCATAAAAAACTAGACGAAGTGAAAAATGCAGCCTCAAAGCATCAGCATAAAGTCTAACCAATATTGTGTTCCGGTTAATACGTCGTTTGATGGCTTTAACATCAGCTTTAAAATCTTGATCCACAGGCACACGCCACAGTTTGATCTTAAAATATTGTGCAGCCTTGTCATATGCTGAATGAGCTGAAACTGGTATAATCCTATTTCCAAAGAAAGGCAAAAGCTGAATTAGTTTTGTTACTCACTCATACAAAATTATGATAAGACAACAACTGAAGTTTCACTGACATTTCTGGGTTAGTTATCCCCTTCTTAACTTTCATATAATCCCGTGAGGTTTTTACTGCCATTAATATACTTTCTGTCCCTCCTGATGTCATATTTCCACACACTTGCCCTCCAGATCCCTTTTCCTTACTTCCAAGCAGTGCAGCTGTCATTGCTACAACTTCTGATTCAAACTTTACTACACTCTGGAATACATCTAAATGCAGAGGATTTGTATGTGCAAACCTGGAAAGACATTAAGAAAAATTATCAGCACCAAATCTATAGCCGAGATCCATAGTTCATGAGACCAAAAAATCACTACTTGGCGGTACTTTAAAGGTGTAGAATCCTCTACCTAGAAAAAGGAATTTTAATTATTTTTAATAAACTACAGTTTCATTAAGCTAATTGAACACTGATATGGTGAATACACAGTACTTGAAAGTAAGAGGTGAGCATTATTTCCTTTTGTTGACCACAGACAGGCTGTTCAGGAAAGCTGAAATTGATAAGCATAAAAATATAGGAAGAGGATATCTTACTGACATGGAGCATGCCTCATTAATCAAAGAAAAATGCCCTTCCTGTTCATTTCCTGCAATGTAGCTGAACGAACACAAAGAATTAAGAAAACCTAAACTCTTAATTGCAGCATAAAAAAGAGTTTTATATAACATCTCAGGTAAAAGGTATGGGAAGTGATATGATTGAGGGAAGACATACACTGTACCAGAACATTTTCCCTGCCAAGCCCCATCTTTTTCCTTCTCATCTTTCATTTTATCGACGACCTCACCTCCTAAGCCTACCATAGGCAACTCAGTCCTCCAACCATCTCTCTTTGATTTACCAGAACCTTGCAACTTATCCACAACCTACACAGCAAGAAAAGGCGATGTCGTACATGAAGGTCTCAATTATTTGATTCAATATATAAGAAAATGTTGTTGTGAAAATCCAAGCCCGCCTATGTGCTTGAGAGTGATACTTAGAAAAATAGCAGATTATCCCAATGCTATATGGAGTGGATGAGCAATGGATAGTTGCAGTTGAGTAATGCTAAAACAGCAGGCTTTATTCAATTAGCAGAAGCACAAGCTTTTAAGTGAGACAAGCTTCATTTAAAATGTAATTGTCTCAAAAGCTATATCCTTATTAATACTTACATATAAATTACATTGCATCAGATCATTAGAACTCCAGCAGAAGCTTGAACCAGAAAACATATGTCTGAACAAGCTTAAACATAAATCCTATACCACTGAAACATGCTCAAGCTCTAGTAATTTGCATGAAATTTTTAATCAGGAAACCAAAGTATAAGCAGCACGATTCATGAGTCACAGAAAAATCTCATAGACATAAATAATAAATACTGTAGTAATCAGATCACCACTTCCTGCCAGTCGCATAGTTATATTCCTAGCTCTTCTCTTCCTCTTAGAAGGCTACAATCACCTCATCATTTTATTTCAAGATTTAAGAGAGAAGCATCGCACACTTATAAACTCCATATCTATGTTAAACCAAACAAAAAGGAGCACCCCATTTTACGGAACACGCTCTAAAACAGTCGACAAAACGAAAGTTAAAATCACACGTACCTTTTGCTTTTCAGCATCAATATACCTCTTCACGCCAGGCACCAACCTAATCAGACACGGCGAAAGAATTGATAAGGCATTCCAAAGCAAACTTGACAAGCTCGACATGAAGAAAAAGTGAGAAATTACTTGACGGAAGCCATGACCAACTCGACGGCGGAAGATTTCAAGCCTTTCTCGGAAACCAGAGCAAGGACGGTCCGGAGTGATCTGGCGACAAAAAGCGTGAGAATAGGAAGCAAAAGCAGCGCGAGAGGCTCGAATTGAGATAAGCGTGAATTAGCGGAAGCTCTGAATCGATCGAGAGAGGAAGAGATGCCGTGGAAATCCATCGTTCTTTCCGATGCTGTGTTTGTTGAGTTTGTGAAGTAATTTTGTAATGTAGTGATTGATGCGTATGGAGTTGGCTATGGATGCTGGCTTGTGCAGACATTTATCCTTTTGATTAGGGATAATCACACTAAACCCCTCGACTATTGAATTTTTTCACTTTACCCCCTTGAATTATAGAAAGTTGCACTTTCCCCCTTGAACTAAAGAATTCGTTGCAAAGAGTAATTTTCCGGCCAACATTATCACTACAAATACAAATTTAAGGGTAATTTAGTAAAAACATTAAATTTATTTATTTTATATCAACAATTAGGAAGAGTACTTTACAACTTTAAGGGTTTTTTTTATCATCACTTGCCGACAAGTAGAGAGAAGAGAGATGAGATCAAGCTTTGAAGTTGGTGGCTGAAAGAAAGTTGTTCGTGGCTGAAAGAAAGTTGTTCGAGAATTTCCACTTCTAGGCATTTCCCTTTCTTTTCTACTGTGTTGCATCGATCTTTGTTCAAATTAATTATGAATTTGATTTTACCCTTTTCTTTTCCAGATTAATGATAACTAGTTAAGATGTGGTAAAGAGTTTTGTTTCTAGAAAATTAAAGAACTCATATTTCTTTTTCCCCTTTCCAGGGTTAACTAATTACCCCTTTTCCTTCTTGTTTTAAAAATCTATTTTACATGAAGTTACTTAGATTAGAGAAAGAAGAATGCATAGTGTTAATGTTAATAGTTCACCACCTAGAGAAATAGAGGTGGAAGGTGAATATGATATTGATGCAGATGATGAAGCATGGCTTGATGAAAATTTACTTGATGAATCGTGGCTTGATGAAGAGCTTGTTAAAAATGAGCTAGAGTACAACTGTGATAGTTTGGTGGATAATAGGGAAACTGATGGTTATGATATTCAGTCCCTGGGTGAAGATTCTGATCACTCTGATATTCTAGTAGATAGTGATGGTGTTGGCAGTAAAGGTGAGGATGTGGTAGGTGATGGGTGTGGAATAGATATCAGAGCAAGGGGTTTACAAGAATTAATATTTACTTCATTCACTGGAACTCCTAATGAGCCGGAAGAGTGTCACCATTCAGTTTTATCAAGGAAATCCAGTTTTTAATCCTAAGGTTGATATGGATAAGCCTAAGTTTAAGAATGTTACACGAAGGATTGTTACTTGAAAGTCTATAGCTCGTGTATGGAGGCATTAAATGGATATGAGGAGTGGCCACGCACTAACATAGAACATTTGTTGCCTCCATTGATTGAGAAGCTCCCTGGTAGACCTAAGAAGTATCAACGAAAGAAGAGTGCAACAGAGATTGAAGAGATGAAGGCTAAGGTCATGCAAAGAAATAGAGTGCAAGAAGCTGGTAAGCTGGGGCGGAAAGGAGTTATACCGCATTGCTCCATATGCAAGTCTACTGCGCACAATATGAGAAAGTGTCCTAAGAGAAATCAAGAAACACAAGGCCAATGTTCAGCTGGTGTTACAAAGGCAAGTTAGTCATTTATAATTCTTACTTATATACTTTTTTTCGTATTTAATAAGTGTTGTTCCTGCTTGGTTGCTAATTGTTTAGGCTGCAAAGAAGAAGAAGATTATTCCAAACTCACAATCTGAGATTGCAGAAGCTGTGCGAAGTTTGAAAAACACCACTCACAATGTAGTGCATAATTCTAACTATTTATATACTAAATCTTATGTGTTTGAATACTTTCACAACTAATGTGTGTTAATTACAGGTAGTAGAACGAAGGCTAAATATTATGGCAACAACTGGAAGCCAAGGTAGCCAAGTGACTACAATTACTCAACAATTTGATGCAACAGAAAAAACAACAGAATGAAGAATTTGAAGATTTTGTCGAAGCTTGAATTTCTTATTTTGAAGTCTGAATTAGATCGGAGATGATTTTGTCGAAGTCTGAATTTCTTATTTTGTCAAAGTCAGGATGTTGATTTCTACCTTTTATGCTTAAGAACTTTGGTTTTTTTTTTTCTTCTATGGAAATGCAATTCTTGAGAATTTTTGTCTTTAATATTTGTTTGTTATTTGTGAAAATGAAAAAAATTATAGGTAAGGAACCAAATTGCACAAAGTTAATAGTTCAGGGGGGATATTGCATCAAATTCAATAGTTCAGGGGACAAAGTGCATTGAGTTAGTTGTCTTGGACGAAAATACCCTCTCCACTAGTGTGTGTAGTTGGAATGTTCGCCGGAAAAATACTCTTTGCAACGAATTATATAGTTGAGGGGGGAAAGTGCAACTTTTGATAGTTAACACTATAGTTAAGGGGGTTTAATGCGATTAACCCTTTTGATTAATTAATTAAGAATAGGAATTATGGGTGTAAAACTTGGTAGGTGGAGTCGCCGACCAATCCGGATATTCTGGCCCAAAATTGGTGTCCTACTCGGTGGCCCACCAATCACGCCCCGCCACGCGTGCATTGGTGGGCCACCTTTTTAAAACTAAAATATTTTGGGCCAGATGATCTTCTGGCGTCACCGACCATGTTCCTAAAGAATAAATAATTAAACTATATGAGCGGTTTACCTAATGCGCATTTTGATAGCGTCATCTAAAAAAATTAATAATTAAAGTACCGTCTCTCTCTCCGTGACATAACCTCTCTCCGTGACATAACAGTTAAGGTATGCACTTTGATAGCGGTCCGTTAACTTCATTATTTAAAAAATTTAAAAAACTAATCTACTAAAAAAATAATTAAATTGCAGGAGCGGTGTTTACTGGTACTTCGGTAGCAGCTGCGAGTTATCCTCATCATTCAAAAAAAAATATTAAATTACCATCTCTCTTCGTGACATAATAGTTAAGGTATGCACTTTGATAGCGGTCCGTTAACTTCATTATTTAAAAAATTAATTAAAAACTAATCTACTAAAAAAATAAACTAATCTATATAAATCCTAGTCATCTATTATTGAAATATAATGGTGTAGAAGTGTTCATTGGGATGTTCACTAAAGAACCACTCCTAGGATTTATAATTGCTTAATTATAAAATAATTTTTTTCTTTATTTTAATAGCTAAAGACTAAATTAGTAATCATTTTCCTTCATACCATCAAATTAAATCCCAATTTGTTTTCCTCTCTCTCTCATCTCTCTCTTGTCTCTCTCTCCTCCCTCCCTCCCTCCCTCCTTTTTTCCCTCTCTCTCTCCTCCCTCTCTTTATTTTTTCTCTCGTCTCTCTCCCTCCTCCCTCTCTTTTTTTTCCCTCTCTCTCTCTCTCTCTTTCTCCTCCCTCTCTTTTTTCTCTCTCTTGCTCTCTCTCTCTCTCTCTCTCTCTCTCTTCGGATATGAAAGTCATCGGACATGAACTGTAATACATATACTGTTCGTGATGCACTTTCATTTGTTATCCGATGCAATTTCCTTGTTATTCGATGCACTTTTCTTTGTTATTCGATGCACTCATCAATTTAAAATTAAAAAATCACATATAGTTTATAAAAAATGTAATAAACTAATTAAATTCAGTTTTTGGATAGCCAAGACAAACAAAACAATTGGTGAACATAAAACGAAAAAATAAAAAAATAAGGAGATTGAGAAATCTAATGCTCTCGAAGACAAATTCTGATGCACTTATAGGTATATCGTAATGCACTTTCCTTTGTTATTCGATGCACTCATCAAATTAAAATTAAAAAATCACATCTAGTTTATAAAAAAACGTAATAAACTAATTAAGTTCTGTTTTAGGATTGATAAGATAAACAAAATAATTGGTAAGCATAAATAAAGAATAAAACGAAAAAATAGAAAAAATAAGGAGATTGAGAAATCTAATTCTCTCGAAGAAAAATATTGATGCACTTATAGGCACATCGTGATGCACTTATAACAAAAATCTAATGCACTCGAATGGGGAGAGAGAGAAGAGAGAGAGAGAGAGAGAGAGAGAGAAAGACAGAAGAGAGAGATGAGAGATACATGAGAGAGAGAGAGATGAGAGATACATGAGAGAGAGAGAGAGAGAGAGGAAGGAGTGATACACGATCGAGAGAGAGAGACGAGAGACGAGAGACGAGAGACGAGAGAGAGAAAAGAGAGGGAGGAGAGATACACGAGAGAGAGAAGGAAAAAAAAGGAAAAAGGAGAGAGAGAGACGATAGAGAGAGAGAAAGAAAGAAAAAAAAATGGAAGGAGAGAGAGACGATAGAGAGAGAAAAAAAGAGAGAGTGAGGAGGGAGAGAGAGACACGAGAGAGAGAGAGAGGGGGAGAGAGAGAGAAATGTGTGAGATTGGGGATCAAAATATTAAATTAGTAGTGGTGATAATAAAAAATAAAAGAACATTACTATATTATTCTTAATGAAATGCAATGATGATTAATAGTTAAATAATGTTCATTTTATCATATCCTTATATCTTAGAAATTGAAGATCTTAGAAATGGAAGTTGTATATGTGTACATTTTTCACCCTCTAAGGGGTGTGAACACTTTAAAGGTAAAGATACTGCATTTTAAAGTGCAGTACTTAAAATATACTAGTATATTTAGTACGTAAAGTACAATATATTTTTTTTAAAAATGCAATACGTTTGTTTTTAAAATGTCACGTTTACACGATAAGAGTTGTTCATACACTTTAAATTGTAGTATCACATTTGAACCTCCTCTAAAGTAGTTATATGTGTGAGTGGTGTGCGTTGAATTGTGAATAGTAAAGAGTCCAAAAACCTCTTGCTACAGCTCAGGAGCCCACTCTCAACCAACGCAATTCCTCAATTCTTCTTCTCCTCAAAATTCAATTTCATCACCCTTTGATTTCCAGTTTGTTTGTTTCTCTGGATTCTGTTTCAGTTTTGAGAAAGAAATGTATACATCAGTCACCGTTAACGATGAGTTCGAGAAGCTTGTTTCTAGAATGAATCCGCCGAGGTACAACTCGTTTGTCTTCATCTTGTTCATCTTCTTTTGTCATGTTTATGATGTGAATTTTGGGATTTTGTGGTGTGATTCTTCTGTCTCTGCTGGAAATGAAATTTGTGTAGATTTCTGAGTGTTGTTCAATAGTACCCTACACAAGACATAATTCCTCGTATCTTAATTGTTGAGTGTTGTTCATGATTTGGGATTTTGTGTAGGGTACTATTGATAATGCATTTCATGGCAGTGCAACTCTGATAAAGGTACGAGGAATTATGTCTTGTTTGAATTTGCTGATTTTAGTTCTGATTGTTTGTATATCATACTGTTCTATTTGGGAATTATTGGTTTGGTTGTGTTTAATTTGGTTTGGAAATTTGCAGGTTGACAGTGCAAATAAGAGGGAAATCTGTTGGAGGTGGTTCAAGTTCTTACTGATCTGAATCTGCAGATCAGGAGGGCTTATATTTCCTCTGATGGGGGATGGTTTATGGATGGTCACTGGTCAGTGTTTCTCAGTAGTTTCTCTTGTTTTGTTTATTGAGAAACCAATTAGTTTTTTCCAAATTAAACTCCACTTTTTTCTTCTTGGTCTTGATTGGGAAATGCAGTTTTTCATGTCACTATGAATTTGGGAATAAGGTTTATGATGATAACATTTCGGAGAAAATTCAACAGGTATACATACAGATGAAGAATCACCTCTGTTTCTTGAAAATCATCAAGTCAACTTAGATTGTTATGTTTGTGACGATTTTATGAATGGTGAAAAGTTGTTAGCCTTTACATTCAAATTTGATGATCAATAGCGAGAAGGTTCTGCTTTATAGGTGGAAAAATTGTGTTTCTTGAATTCTTAGGTGTCGCTTATGTTGTCAAACGAGAATTGCCCTTTTTATATTGATCTTCATTTACCATTTCAGTTCAGAACTATAAACATTTGGTGAATTAGTAAGATGGTAGGCGTAATTAGATTCAAGTCTTGCTTGATTAGTGTCTTTAATGAAAATCTTTTTTCGAGTTTAAGTAGATATTTGACAAGCACACTGTATCACTATGTTGCAGTGCTTGGGATCAAGAGGGTGCAGCTTCCCCATGCTGGAGAGATCCGTAGGCGTGCAGTCTGCTGCAGAGCATACAATGATCGAGTTATCGGGTAGCGACCGACCGGGACTCCTCTCAGAGATCTTCGCTATTCTTGCTGATCACAAGTGCAATGTAGTTGCAGCCGAAGTATGGACCCACAACTCCAGAATGGCTTCAGTTGTTTATATCATAGACGAGTCAAACGGACTACCAAAATCTGATCCAGATCGACTCAACAACATCAAACAGCTTCATCTTTACGTTCTACAGGGCAACAAAGAATGGAGAAGCGCCAACACCGCTGTCTCCGTCGGTTCCACCCAAACTCAGAGAAGGCTGCATCAAATGATGTATGCTGACCGTGACTACGACAACCAGAATGCAGACAGCCCGGCTGATGAACGGATCAAACCACCCCTTGTGACTGTCGAAAAACTGAGTCGAAAAGGGGTACATGGTGGTGAACATGAGCTCCCCCGATAGGCCTAAGCTCCTCTTCGATACGGTTTGCACCATAACCGATATGCAGTACGTTATATTCCATGGTACTATCATAGCTGAAGGACCACAAGCTCAACAGGTAACCCTACTAGATCAAAATGCATTTAGTTATGTGAATTCGAACCTAGAGGGTGTTTGCAAATGCTTAATTTAAGCACTTATCTGCTTAGCATAAGCAATTTTTTAGGGTTCGGAAAAATTGCTTACTGCTGCAGCTTCTCTAAAATTAAGCAACTAAACTGATTAATTAAGCAGTTTTTTTTAAGCATCTCACCATAATTTCCGAAACTACCAAATATATATGTTTTTTATTATTGATATCAAAAACTATATGCTTTTGCTTAAAATCAATTATTTTCAACTTTAAGCAAAATCCAATAAGAAGTATTTAGGATAAGCATCTGCAACCCCCCCCCCTTTCTCTTTATTTTAACTTGTTCTTGGCTTCCACTAAATGATGAAATCATCCTTCTCTCTCATAAAGAAGTCCCTTTTTGTTGTTAGGAATATTTCATTAGGCACATGGATGGGTGCCCCACTCGTTCGGAAGAAGAGAGGCAACACATTATTCATTGCTTGAAAGTAGCAGTTAAGAGGAGATCAACTGAGGTACATTATTAAGTTGTTATTCACAACAAATCTCATTGAAATTATGAAATACAACTCCACATGATTCTATAGCATGCAAATAATGCAGGGGATAAGATTGGAGTTATGAGTGAGGATAGGGTTGGTTTTCTATCGGATGTTACGCGCATATTTAGGGAAAACGGACTCTTGGTTGTCCGGGCCGAGGTCACGACCAGGGGCCCGCAGGCTGTGACCATCTTCTACGTGACCGATGTGTTGGGTTATGATGTGAAAAGCGAAACGATTGAAGCGGTTAGGAAGCAGATAGGGGGCTGACCGTGCTACGCGTGAAGGATGAGGCGTACTCGAGTACCCTGCATCAGCAGGCGGGCGGATTCTCGTTAGGTAGTCTCTTTCAGTCGAGATCCGAGAAATTTCTTTACAATTTAGGGCTGATTAAATCCCGCTACTGAAAAAGTTAGGTTAAGGCGTAAATGCCCATGTAAATGTTAGTTGGCCTAAGCATATACACCTCAGTGCAGCTCTCAAGTCCTTGTGATCTTGAAAATCATTTCATTAGGCTTGAAGGGCAGTATATTATATTACTTTAAATCTGTAAAGCTTATGTTTTGCAATTCATTTCTTTATAGTAAATTGCATGTCGTATCAGAGTCAAGTGTTTGTATTTTCACGTATCAATAATTCTGTTCCACAATTATTGTTCTATTTTTAAAAATAGTAAATTATTAACATTTTATTTGAGAATCCACGTCTTTATACACAACCCTCCATCTTTATACATAACCAACAATTTTTCTTAAAAATTAAAAATCGTACCTAAAAGTTTTGGAACAACAAGAGGAAGCACTAATTCCTTACAATTATTGATGAGCTAGAATTAATTACGTCACTTTGAGATGGAATACGAGTACGTGACGTTAACAAATGATAGGCGGAAAACATTATTCTGTTCTTTCAAAAACAGAATCAAAATCAAAATGAACAAAGACTTTCGAGAATATGACGTTTGAATTTATTTTTATTTTTTTATAATTTAAAGGGAATAGCATGACGTGAGATTCTTGAGTATTTGTAATTTTGTGTTAGTGGGAAAGAATCAAGCTTTTTATTATGAACGAGGAATCAAACGCGAGGTTTATTCAACAATGCAACCAAGCACTACAACAGGGAGTACAATTATTTTGCATTTTCCTCAACATGAAGAAATACAAGAGAAACTGTAACTAGTCCACCTCCCAGAAAACAAGCTTAAGCCACTGGAAGTTCACCGCACTCGCTTATGACAACCCTCTTTGTCGGGCGATCGCCTCTGTCGGTTTCTTGCGATTCGATCTCCCTAACAACATCCATGCCCTCAAGAACTTGTCCAAAAACGACATGCCTCTCGTCCAACCATGTTGTCTGTCAGAGTATAACAAACAACCACATTTACAGTATAACTATCACATTCTCAAGTGGCCGTATGAAAATGATTTAGTTCCCAACCAACAATTAGTAGTTGTTATGAACTAGTATGTAAACACATTAATACTACCTCTGTCCCACTATAGCTGGCCACTTTCTTTTCGACAAGAGAATTAAGATAATAGATGATAAAGTATGAGAGAGGAGTAGATGATAAAGTATGAGAGACAAGATGAGTGAAAGTAGATGATAAAGTAGGAGAGATGATAAAGAGGCCAACTTTAGTGGGACCAAGGTTTTAAAAAGCGTAAACGGGTTTCGAGGCGTTTTCCCATAGTTTCACGAGGCGTAAGCCTCGAAACGGAACAAAGCGTAAAATTGAGGCGTAAATTTAATCTTTTTCCCCCTAATAAATATATAATTACAAATAAGTCAAAAATACTCTCAAATTCAAAATACATGGGATTCAATATTCTCCACGACTAGGATTTTAACTTTTTAGTGAAATACATGGGAATTGATGGCCAAAATGTCTTTTCTGGAAGAAGAATACAATGAATCTTACTAGCTCATAGGTAACCTCTTCGTTTTATTAAGTTAAATAATTAATTATAGTATTATACCCAGTTTTTTAATAAAACTTTAGGCAACTAATCACATAAAGAAATGTTTAATTTAATATACCCTCTTCGTTTCTAGAAGCAGCACTAATAACGGGTGTCTGGAAGCAGAATTAATTCCGGGGGAGGATCGGGCGGTTTCGGCCCGGCAAAGGGGAGCAATGGCCGCGCGGTTTCGGGGACGGCGGCAGGGAGGAGCGGCGCGAGAATGCAATTCACGATTTCACGACGCGAGAATGCAATTTCACAGCGGCAGGGAGGAGCGGTGCGACAATGCAATTCACAATTCACGTTGTTTTCTACTCAATTTTGATTCTAATCTAAATATTTTAGGTTTGGCTGACTGAAAATCTAATTAATATAATTGGGTTTAAGCCCAATTTCATTAATTTCATAAGAATTCGAATTCTGGCCCGATAAAAAAAAGGGACCGCCTCAATGAAAAAATGTCTCAAAGGCGCGCTCGAGGCGCACCTCGCCGGAACGAGGCGCTCAAAAGAAGCGCATGGACTGAGGCGTACGCCTCAAGGCGTTTTTTCGCCGTTTCGATTCGAGGCGCGCGTCGAGGCGGGCCTCAATTGGGTTTTTTAAAACCTTGAGTGGGACGTCCCAATCGGGAGAGTGGCCAACTATAGTGGGACGGAGGTAGTAACTGTTAATGTGATGCTTCTCGCGGTTTAGGGGCACAATCTAAAATTTGATCAAGGCAAAAATCTCTCTATAGAGCAAATAATGGTTGCAAAAAACACTAGTATTACTTTTTTTATGTGTGCTCAAAAAGTAAGTTAATTTCACAATGCTGCATACCTTGACAGTACAAATGAAGAACTGGCTTCCATTGGTATTGGGGCCGGCATTTGCCATGCTAACAGTTCCAGGTCCAGTATGAACCACTACAGAAAATAAGGTTATTCCTTTAATATAATCAGCCAAAAAAAATGAAAAAAGCTTTTGTAGGAGAATTATAAGAAGGAAAGTATAAACTCACACTTAAAGTTTTCATCTTTGAACGTACGACCGTATATGCTTTTTCCACCAGTGCCCTGAGAAGGGAGAGATCCAAATAATACAGTCATGATACAACCCTTAAGAATCTTAAGAAACATACGAATTGAAATGCACACTAGTAAGAATGAGCATATTGGTTACCATGCCAAGTCTACATTAGATAGAATATCAGCTACGAATTTGTGTAATAATTACAAAATATGTCTAATTGTGAAGGCTCAATGTGTTTTAGGAACTAAGTTCCAGAATGACTTAACACCAAAAATGTCAAAAATATCATGCTATTAATTACTTTTGTCTTACATTACAATATTCTTCCATTATAAAAGTATGCAATGAATATTAACAATAACAACAGTAAAAGCCGAAATAGAGCCGAGGCTAGAAGGAAAGGAAGAACGAAACCAAGCTATTTCAGCTTAAAACTTATCCTGATGTACATGATGATGCTGTAGCCTGATGTCTTGACATTAGAACTTATTCTACCACGCAACACTGTTTCCTAGATTCTACTATGTTAATGGGTATAATCCAAAACTTCAACAAGTGAATAAGATACTGCTGGCGTTTTAGCCTAATTCACAAACTTAAGACAGCAAACAAATCATGCTTGGGACCTAGTATCTTATTGCAGACACTTCAAAAATCTAATGTAAAATTGCAGTAACAAAAATTGGAGCACTAGAAGAGAAAACTTCCGCTGTCAACAAAGTTATTCAGGGAAGCTTTCAGGAAAACCAAAAACTTTTTAAGTATTTTTACCTCTGCTAGAGGACAAATAACAGGGATATAACCTCAGTTGAAACTACAGAAAACCACTAAGAACTCAACAATAAGTCGCAGATCATTAGCGAATATCTCTAGCAATGCTATCAGGCCATTGTAAAAAATGTGACGGCTAAAATAACAGCTTACGTTTCCTTTGTCGAAATCTCCTCCTTGAATCATGAAATCCTTGATAACACGGTGGAATGAGGAACCTTTGTAACCAAATCCCTTTTCCCCTGTTCAAAAAAAAATATTCATGGAATATTTTATGTACATCAACTTAACACAGATAAATGTTATCAAGTGTGTGTCATTATAGGTACCTGTGCATAGAGCACGAAAATTTTCTGCAGTTACTGGTACATCGTCCCCGAACAATCCAATTACAACCCTTCCAACAGGCTTTCCTACTGGGTTTCCAATGCTTATATCAAAATAAACTTTGTGTGTCACCTTTGATTGCACTGCAGCTTCCTGAATGAAGAATGAAAACTCAATAGCTACAAAGAAGACTTTGAACGGGAAAAGACAAGAAATGTGATCTGCTGATAAAATTGGACGTTGTGAGTTTTTAGTATTGCTTGAAATAAAATCTCAAATGCCTGAGTGTTTGACTACTTGTCTTGTTGTCAATAATTAATTAAAAAAATCGAAAATTCATTTCTTTCCAGTTTTCGGACAAGAGAGTTAATTCTTTAAACAGATGAAAAGTCTGTATGCAGTTTGTTTTCTTATCCTAGCACCTTCATCTATATTCTTTAAAACCAAAGGGTGTGGCCAGGTAAAAGACTATTAACTCTCATAGAGCATTCTCAAAACTAGAAACAAAAGAATACGTTGCCTGCCATATATATCGTTCATAATCGATTGAATCATAACAGTGTTTTTCCCGTGAAACCACATGTGCTATATTTTAATCATGCTTCGACTCAAATCACTGATTATATTGAGAATATACCTGAATTTACCCAAATTCAAACTTCTAGCCATGAACTAGTAGCGAGCTAATAGATGAAAAATGTAGTTAATATATCAACTTATTAACGCAAAATGCAGTTTGACATGTTCATTCCAGATTCATCTAAACTCTCTAAAAAAGCCAAAGAATTATATGAATAATAGGAAATCTCAATATTAGTAAGAAGAGACTACGTGTAACTATCTCAAAAAAATCCAAACCTCAGCCGTCGCTCGGACTTTGAAAGTCCTAGAGCTGCTGCTGCTCCAATTCGTCAAATGCAAAGGCGAAGACGGCAGACCGAGCGGACCGGAGAAACAGTTAGATGATGATAACGATGAAACTGCATATTTCGGAGGCTTCACAGACGCAAAAGAGCAAACCGAGGTCGAAGCTTTGAAAGGTGAGACACTTCGTGGAGCTGAAACCGAGCAGATGTTCGGCTAAAATCGAAAAATGAAGATATAAATTGAACTTCATATAATTACAAGGACGCAAACTTGATTTCTGGAATGAATTAGGGTTTTGAGGATGTAGACTTACCAGAGATGCACACGATGCTGCCATTGTTGGTTCTTCTCCGGTTGGAGTGCGTGCTAGAGAGAGAGGGGAGAGGATTAGCAATGCCTAGCTGTAGTCAGTAGTCAGAGTAGGTGGAGAAAGAGGTAGACTGGTAGAGTGACGGAGATGACGATGTTTTAATTGACTGGATGGTGGTGGTATTATAAATACCGTCCATCTTAATTATTTACATTGGGCCGGCCCATTTTTTAAATTGGAATGTGGTGTTAAAAAAATGAAAAAAGTTTAGGGATTTATTTTACGCAAATTAGTCTAAATAATCCTATATATTTTATTAAATTGGCCACTAGTTTTTTGTTTTTAATTTTTTGGTATTCAAAAAACTATGATAATATGGTGGAATTGGTCATTCAGTTAACTTTTTCGTCGGTCAACAGTTAATCAACAATATTTTAAAATAATTAATAAAATATTCAAATGGCATATTCAGAATAAGTATTTTCGAGGATAAATTCGGCCAAACTTTACAAAGTTTGAGAATTAATTTTACTATTTTTTTAATTCAAAAAATGAAAGGTTCCTTAATATGGTCCATAATATTTGTTAATTGGTGGTAACTATTTTGCGATTAGTGAATTTGACCATGAAAAAACAAAAAGTCTAAATAACCTTTCTTTTTTAATTTAAAAAAATTGGTCAAATTAGTCTTAAACTATGTAAAGTTTGACTAAATTGATCCTCAAAAATATCTATTCTGGTAATGTCTTCGAATACTTTATTAATTATTTCAAAATATTGTGAATTAACCGTTACCTACGAAAAATTAACAAAATGATCAATTCCACCAAATTTTCGTAGTTCGGGGATAAAAAAACTAAGGATCAATTTAGCCAAAAATGCAAGATTGAGGACTATTTAAAACAATCTAACTTTATTTTATTCATGTTGTTCTCCATTACTCTCTCCGTCACAATCCAATTGTCCAGTCTACTAAATTATGCCAAGCAATATGTTATTAAAAAAGAAAAGTAAACAATTAGAATAAACAATACGAAAAATGATTTTTCAATATAACAAGAAAGAAGATATCCAAGCCAGGCAGTTTTACGCATCATACATCCATTCATTATTGTCATTCCACAATTAAAGGGCCATTGCTTCAAATTTAACCCACAAGACAAGATGCCCCCCAAAACAAAAATAAAGAATTAACCTCTATAACACTACAAAAACCCTAATCATGTACATTAATTGTGAACAAGATCATTACAACACAATCTCTATCTCTAATCTTCTATCCGCTGAATCTCGCCCATCATGATCCTATTGCTAGTAACCTTGAAACCAAGAAGAGCAGGGTCAATCTGTCTGCCTTTCTTTCCCTTCTTTTTGCTCCGAGCCCCCGACGCCCCATCCGATGCCTCGGAAGTTGCTGCAGAAGAATGAGTTTCTGGAGGCGTAGGCTTCTTAGCGCTGCTTTTAAGCATATCACTGAATGATGTTTCCAATACATCCGCGTCATTACAGGACGACGTTCGTCGGAACTGTAAATCTCTTCTGATAGATGCATCGGTAGCTCCTGCCTCCCGTCTCACTCCTGCAAGCAAAGCCTCAAACCATCAGAAACAAAATAACGTTAATAGAACGAAAGTTGTAGCTAGTAACCCCATCTTACCGTCGGAAGTTACATTACTTGAAGGACTTTTCCTAACAGCGTCGACAGTCAGCTCCGACAAGGCTTCATGAGAAGAGACAGCTCGTGGTACAGGTGGACGCCTCAGCAAAACATTCACCGGTCCTTTCGAATTGGAAGCTTGCAACCTAGTCAAACTATGAAAGTAAGAACAGAAGATCCAAAAGAAAAAGTAACACTAAGGTAAAGAAAGTGTGAGGATAGAAGATATTGACATTTTAACGACGCATCAGACAAAAAAACACCCACAAATCAGCAAAAAGTTAGCAGATTCATATATGATTACCAACGAGCTACATAAGAGCAGACAGCCAATTGTCCAACCTCTCTCTCCTATTTCACTTATCACTCCCACATAAATAGTAAATTCATTCATCATATAATAGTAAAAGCGGCTTGGCTGTTATATTAGCTTTTCAACAAATGATACACATGCATTGCAAGACCAGCCATACTGACAACCATTAACAATGCAACAACAAAAGAAAAGCCAATTTTCTAACCTATCCTTGGCAGCATCCTCCGAATCAGTACCATCCGATCCAATCTTGATATTTGGAAAACCTGACAAGTATATTTGATACCCATGTTATTTATTTTTTTTGAAGGAATGTCAAAAGGGAGAAAATATAAAGAATTAAGACAGGGTGCAGAGAAGGGAATTATTGAAAACTGTTGACATTACCAGCAGAAACAAGTGACTTATTTCTGCTGAGGATATTGATCGGCATTTCCCCTCTGTCATCACATGCCAAGCCAACATTCTCAATTAAGCCTTGTTGAGCCTGTATTCCCTGAATATTGCCTTCATTCGTGAGCACTTCTGACCTCTTCCAGGTTAAAAAATAAAAAAAATTTAATTGTCATATTTTTTATGTTAAAATTTTCATTTCATACCTGAGAATTCTCATCATTGCCGGTAACAAAAGCTTTTCCTTCGACTCCTCCACCTTTCGATCTATAAGGCAGTCCACCAATTTCAAGATCATTGATCATCCCCTCAGATAGTCGACTCTGGGATGATCCACCTGTATCAGAACCATAAGACCCAACAGTGAAAGAGCTTCTGAAACTTGGTTCTTGGTCTGAAAGAACACTTAATGACTGGTTTGTCATGCTTGTTCCAGAACGATGACCTGAAGGTGGCCTTCTGTCATTCGGTATTCCATTTGTCATATCAAATTGTTCGCTTGATGCATGACCAGTTTTCTGATGTAGTAGCTCCATAAGCAAACGCTTTGAGCTATCATCATTTGCTCCAGCTGACATCCACAAACTAGGGTCTTCAGTATTTCTTTTGGCATCCAATTCTCTTCGCTGCCTCTCATTATGAAGGTGTAGTTGTTGAATTCTCGACTCTATCCAGTCATTTGGTAACTGATTATTATTCTCAGACCAATGACCCTCTGTTGCATCCAAACGTGAATCATGAAATTGATTGGGATGTAAAGGGTGGTTTATTTGCTGAGGATACATTCCAGATGAGAATCCTCCCACTTGACCACTAGACTGCATCCGCACAATCTGCTCCTGCATTTCTAAACCTTGAGCATGAGCCAATGAATTCACGATATCACGATTTACCCCAGCAGTACGCACAGGCAGCGACATTGAACGCTCAAACGGTAACATGCCAGGCTCATAAAGACCGTGTTGGAGTCTCTCCTGTACAGAAAGATTCCGGTCAAGAAGGTTGAGATGCTCTTCGGAAGGTGGAATCTGTTGGGAATAAAAGTCCAAGGAGTTGAATCCAGCAGTTATAGCTCTATTAGAGGCAGCAGGATTTCTGTGGAACTGACTTGCTTCATCAAGAGACCAGCCAGGGTTCATTTGTCGCTCTTCCATTTCCAATCGCTGTCTTAGCCCCAAAGGCAACTGCCTTCCATGCAGCTGGTCTTGCTGAAGAATCTGTTGATTCAGGGGGTGGATCTGTCCATGCTTTCCACGCGACAAAAGCTCCATTAAATCATTTTGATGCCCTTGATGAGGCATCTGACCAAATTTTGCTTGAATAAGCTGCTCAATCAATGGATCGGGATGCCTAGAAGGAAACTGGGAGCGCTGTTGCCGATCATTTAGAATTTGCTGCTTCAGTAACGCCTGTTCAAGAGCAGCATTGGGTCTAAGAGTATCCATACGTGACTGTCCACGACCTGACTCGCGCATTTGATTCTGTAGTAGCTGCTCAAAAAGAACCTGTCTGGCCTGAGACTGCTGTTGTTCTTTCAACATCTGCTGTTGATGAAATTGCTCTTGTTGCTGTAGCTGCTGCTGTTGTTGAAGCTGGAGTTGCCTCTGTTGCAGCTCAAGGGCCAAAATGTGCTCGACATCTTGCCCTGTTTGATTAGCAAGTTGTTTGTGGTGCATCAACTTAGAAGCTGGGCCCTCTTCTAGCATTGCTTCGTTCAAGTGCATATTATGTGAAGGCATCCCACCATGGGGCTGAAGATGCTGCTGAAGTTGCTGTTGCAATAGCTTCTCTGCTAAACCAAAATGGTTATATTCTTGATCCATTCTGGAAGAATGCCCACCATCCATGACATCTTGGTACAAGTTAGAATTAGAAAGTGAACTACTGCCGTAAGCATCATTCCATGCCTCTGGGACATGAGTTGAATTAGCCATTGCACCAAAAGTGGAATGCCTACCAGGTATTGCATTCACAAGTTTCTCCTGTGCACCTCCACTAAATGGAGGCGCCTGGTCATTCCTCGAGTATGTACTTTCAAGATCAGACCATAACAAACTAAGAGGATGCAACTTGTTGTCTTTCTGATTTGAAATGCCAGAATCTGTCATTTCGTTAGTAAGATAAGATTTATTCGCAGTATTTGTTGCGGATTCACCATATCCTCTAGACATCTTCCCTATAGCACCGCCACCACTGCCAGGTCTTCCAGGGAACACAATTTCTATTAGAATATAAAGGACATAATTAGAAGTGTCTTTAGTCGAAAAGGGAAAAACTAACAAAAAATTAAAAATTAACCTACCTTCATCCTGGACACCAAAATCATTGAAATCTTTTCCCTGAGAGTACATGTGCTGTGACAGATGACGACGACTCTCAGACACATTTGATTGACCTTGATGTGCAGGCATATTATCAAATTCATGTAAATGCCAGCTAGATCCATCTACTACAGACGAAGAAATAGATTCAGGACCACCGGATTGTAATGTTTCACTTGGACTCTCCATTAAAGCTGTTTTTTCTAGATTGAAACTCAAATCAGCTGCATTACCATACTCTTGTCCAAATTTTAAATGAGGCATAACATCTCCCAATTCCTGGAAGGGTGAATCATCAGGAGCATCTTCAAAACGAACAGGTAAATCAGCCCCAAAAAACCCTTGCTCATACCATGAAATGATGTCCACCCCAAGAAAAGGTCCCTGTATTTCCCCTTGGGGATCCTGATAGTACAAACTCAATTCCTCTGGTGGGATTCCTTTATCCAGCTGATATTCATTGGCTCTGCCCCCAGACTTATGCAGGCCACCATCCCAGAACTGCTCTGATGTACGACCGGCAAAAAAAGAGTTTTCATTGAGGAGGTTACCATTAACATCAAATGGTGAGGCAGACTGAACACGGTCAAATAAAGGATGCTGTTTGACAGCGGGATCTGCAACATTCGGCTCACCAAACTGAGCATTGTTTAGAGCTTGTGGGAGACCAGTATCCAGTTCTTTTCCATTCGTTGCCTCTAAAAGTTCATATCGTTCTTCAGGATTGGCAGTTTGATCTGCAATAAGGTTCAAAACACGTTTGAGAAATAAAAATCAGAGAAGCCTTTCGAGATAACAATTCAAAATGCAGCAAAGTTCTCTATCTTTACAAACCTGCTCTCAGTAAAGTATTGTAGAGTATGCTATCAATACTAGCTTCGCGAATATTAGCTGATGACTTCTGGAATTTATCTGGTAGTTCTTCAGTTATGTCAGAAGAGAGGGAAACTTGTCTTCCATTGGTGAGTTCAAAGTCTCCCACTTCTGCAACAAACAGAAATAAATATTACTAACAAAACCAAAAGCAATGGAGAAGAATTCAAGGTCAGAAAGCTGCAACAGAAGAGGAACATGGATTATGTTTTTAAAAACACCTGAAAAACTATCAGATGATCTACTCTTCTTAAATGAACAGTAAGAGGCTTCACTGCTGGTTATTTTACCCTTCCAGATGTCATTCAGTAAAACCTGTAACAGAAAGAGGAGTTCTCAAATTTATGTAGACATCCAGTGTAACTGTATCCGCCATTTCTGTAGATTAGTGAACATATGAAGGAACGTATCAGAAAATGGTGAGCCTTACCTCCTGCTCAACATCAGGAGCTACAAAAGCTAATGGTTCTACAGTCTCTAATTGAGTTATTGGGGGTACTTCCTCAAAGTTGTTCGTCACAAGGGCAAGGGCTGACTCTAGTTTTTGCTTACGATATATGTCAAGTAGCTTGCCTCTTGGGTAAACAAATTTTCCGTTCTTGTCATTCTGATTAGCACCAATTGGAATACCAGAGGTAAGTCCTCCAATGGAAGCAGATGATCTACCGCGCCCTACAGTGAAACCCACATTTGAACCGTCTACTCGTCCCCTTTCAATTCCAAATCCAGGTGCAGAGCGCTGACCAGATCCAGCAGGATATGTCTCCATCCTGTGTCGAGGCCTCCACTTATCACGAGAATCTGAATCTCGTTCAGAACCAGCACGGCTATTTGAGACAAATGATTGACTTTCCTTTTGGGAATCCTCCTTCTCCAAATCTGTCTTTTTCTCCACCCGAGAATCCTTTTCTTTGTCATCAGGACCCCACCTTAAAGACCATTTGCTATCACGCCTTGTTTCATTTCCAGTACTGCGATTGTTAACATCATTCCACCTGTCAGTTGCAGGCGAAGATCTGTTATCAGTAGGTTCTCTGCCTGGAACATTATCAGCCCGTCTATCCATCTTCCTGCGATCCCTTCGGCCAAGCAACCCAGTTTCCCTTTCTTCCTCACGCCAGCGGCGACCACTGTCTGGTTCTGGAGCAATCCTTCTCCAATCTTTTTTGTCCTCGGGGGCATCTGAGCGCCACACCTCCTTTTGATTCAAATCAGCAGAGGTACCAAGAGATAGAGAGCTTGGACCACGGGTTTCCTGATAACAGAAGCATTTCACTGGTGATAAACTATGAATGCAAATGAAAAACTAGAATTTAGCAATGCAATACTGCAAACAAAGGCCGTAGCCACGATCTTTATTCAAAATTAGTATGTAAAAAAGGCGCTTTTGAAAGCTAATTATTCACGACATCTAAAGGTCATGATTAAAATGATAAAAACAAGATTTTACTAGCAGCCTTATTACTTCCAGAAATTCAAGAATAAGTGGACATTTTGCGCAGAATTGGAGTCATAGTGTATAGCTTCTTTACATTAAGGTTTATGTTAAAAGGCCAATAATTCTTTACTACAAGAGCAAAGAAAATGAGGCATATGTATACAACTTGACAGAAGATTCAGACAAGACATCAAAAAAGAACAATGAAAAGATTAACATACATAAAAGCATATAAGTATATAACTATCCAAGGCGACCGACATGGCTCATGCTGCCGACAATGTTAAGTAACTTGTTTTGTGCAACAGATAACAAACAAACATTTTTATGACACAATCAAGCAACAATTTGTAGCCCCAAATAGATAGGGTGCAAGAATTCCTACATCAAAATTAGATATGGCATATTTTCAATTTGAAGTCTTAAAATGAAATATAAAGAAGAAAGAACACAAGTATTTTCTCTAAAGCATGCCAGTAATCCAAACAAAAATAAATGCTTTGTGTTATTTCAATGTGAAGCCTTTAAATTTACAATATTAAAAATAAAATAAAATAAAATAAAAATTGTCTAAGACTCTAAGCATATCATTATCCAAAAGTCCAAACAGGAGTATACGCTTTGAGAACTGAGAATGGTAGATTGAGTCCTCTAATTCCGTTATTTCCATATGAAGTCTTTAACTTTACAGTAAATTAAAATAAAAATAAAAAATATTTTGTCTGAGCCTTTCATTAATCCAAACAGAAAAAAGCTCTTTGAAACTAAGAGTGGTAAATTTAATCCTCTAATCAGTTCACTATTGCATAAATTTTAGAAATAAAGTGAGAAATGTTATTGGGAGGCGTGTACATTACCGTTTTAGGTTCATTTGGCTTCGCATACAGCCACTGAGGAGACAGTGGAATGCTCTCAAGCAGTGCTTGATCTGCAGAAAACACATACAGAGTAAGAGCAGAAAAGGTCATAGAATTTGCAGCGCAGAGCTCCAGTTACAGTTAGTTAGCAAGAAAAAAAATTGTTACCCTTTGAGTCATCCAGTAATCCCACCAACCCTTTGTCATCATCATTTCCAATGGAACCTTCATTGAAAAACAAAAAGCCCAGAAGTATCAGTTATAGAATGGTAAGAGAGTATAAATCACAAAAAAAGTTGATTATCCAGGAAACCAAACCTTTCACGTCAATTACACAGATGAGGTGGCCAAGAAAAGGAACTCGAAAACACAGCTCAAGCAACATTTGCAATAGCATATATTCAATTCCATCAATTTTCCGAATTAAAACTTAAAAAGCAGCAACGTATAAGTAAATACAGTAGAATTTACTCAATCCTACCAGAACCAATCAATCTTTAGAACTCACTGGATAACTTGAAAAAAAAATCAGAAATAAGGATCTGATTTGAAAACCTAGGACAAAGATTCAAAGCTACATTGTAAAAACAGATCGATATATCAAACCGTATTCCGCACAATACAATTAAATCAAAACAAACGAAGTAAATCAAAGCAATCAATAATCGATACGAATTCAAGAAACAGCTGTTTACCTTTCGGAATCCAGGATTGATCGGACGACTTGGAACCGATGAGATCCTCCGGAAGATCTAGCTTGCTTTCCGCCATCACAACAGAATGATATTTCAGATAATTTTAGGTAACAGAACAGACCTCGACGAAGAATCACACACAAAACACACGAATAGTGGAGAGTAGGATTGAGAAAGAAGTGAATCGGAGACTGGCGATATAGAAATTTCAGAGTGAAACAGATTCCAAAGGTAAATGGAGGGATTTATACATGTGCGTATGTATAGGAAGAGCAAGAATTAGGGTTTGCGAGAGCAATTGGAAAATGCAGAGAGAGAAAATGTGGAGGAAAAACAGAGAGGGTGAGGGTTTGGGTGGTCAGAACAGCCAAATCAAATAATCAGGAATTATTTTTATTATTTTATGATTTTCCGAGGAATTATTTTTATTATTTTATAATTTTAGGAGAAGCCTTCAGAATTATAAAAATGACCCCTTGAGAGTTTTTCCTTCCAAAAAAGCCCCTTGACACTCCCCCTGTTTATTATTAACATTCTTTTTTTATTTTTGTCTGACTCATTATTAATGTAGTATTGTATTTAAAAGAGTAAAAACAATAAAGAACAATAATTAATTAATAAAAATTAGACAATATACACCATAAAATTAGAAAATATACACCAACTGGACTGTGATTTATTAGACAGGTGATCTCATCCCCATAAAATATTATCTTAATTTACGCCTAAAAGAAATAAAATGATAAAACAGGATAGAGGGAGTAGTTTACATTTTGATGCGGTTTTCTTCATTTTTAATGGTATTGTATACAAAAATAAAATTATGATATACAGTTATATTTATATAAATAAATAAAATGTTTTCTTTAGATAATATACATGTTAAATATAAAATGTTTTTTATCATATTTTCTCCATAAGATTCCGAATTTATATAGGATAGAAATCAATCACAGCTGATTATTCGAACAATATTAAGGCAAACTAGATAGTATAATATTCGAACAATATTAAGGCAAAAACAATATTAAGGCAAACTAGATAATGGTATGAGGTTTTCCAACTCAAATTATTAGTGAATGACAATGAAAGCGAAGTGGATGAGGGGAAAAGGAAAATAAGGAAGATTGTATTTGGGATGGATTACTCATAAAATTTTGCCATTACAAAATGTTACAAACCATAATCACCAATTTTTAGGGTTAGGTGACACACATAATATTCGAACATATAAATTTGAAAATAAAATATCGAAACGTATATTCACATATATCTTAAGTCTATCTAGATGTCAGAGCCCGATTTTCAAAAAGGGGCATGTGACCAAGTGTAGTATGAGAAAATAAATCAAAAATTCATGATTTTAAATAATATTACGAGGTAGTACGAGAAATATTAAATTATACATATTTCATTAATTCTAGGGATAGTTCAAAATGTGACAAGTGTCTGATCATAAAAAGCAATAACTGATAACAAGATGGGTCCAGAGTGGCGATAAGCAAAAGGGGGCTACAGTCCTCGACTTTGGGCAAAAACCGTTAAGCACAGCGGAACTTAATTTATTTGACAGCAACCTTCGCCCTCGGCTCCGCCCGTCAACAGTGGCCCTCAACCTGAAAACATTTTTGGAAAAATTTTGGGTTGAATACTAGTGTACCCAGTGGGCTCGCATTTGATAAAACATTTTATTTAAAACTCGCGGTTATCCAAAGTATAACGTATAACTTAGGAGGTTTTAAAAACAGAAAAATCTCCTAAGCATACAAAATATTTATCTCTTCACTATTTGCGCGCGCTTGCAATGTTCAACAGTTACTCTTGTGATCCCGGAACGAATCCACGTCAAAGCCTTTTCATTGGAGTCTCGAGCCATTACTCAGGTACTCATTTAAAAAAGGATTTCGGATCTTTCTCCAGATAATCCTTACCGTAACCATAGAGTTAGCGCACAGTGGAGATCAAACCACTGTACGACTAACGGGGGTGTACACAATCCTTGAATTGACGTGTTAGGTCAAAACAAGAACTTCGATCGACCAAAACAAGAGCATTAAACATATTTGAAAGCGCATAAAGATTTTCAATGGATAACAACATTTCGTATGTAGCAGAGCTTAATAACTCAAGATAAATTTTTACGGGAAAATAAAGCCCACCTCGTGGTGCTGTCTTATCGTTGCAGCTATTCTCGGAGTTATCGTCCTTCCTGAGGTCCTACAAGAGAGACCCTAATTTTAGTCGTAGCTCAAACTAATCGTCTTAAAATTGACTTCTAATGCACACAATTTGGCGAGAAGGAGATTTTATAATTATTTCAATCTGCTTTGGAATCGTTTGGTTTTATTGGCGTTAAGTTTGCCTTAAATACATTCTTGCGCGGATATGCCTATTCCGTATTGATTGATTTTAATCATGTACTTTTAATATCTTCCGAAGCGTCGGCAAAATCTCTAAAGTTTTAAGTTATTATGCATATATATATATCATTTATTTATTTATTATTATTTATTTATTTAAGAGGTGGTTTGAAGCTGTTTTCGCAGCGATTTCTAGTCTCACTTTCGGACAATCCGACCATCAATTTCAAGTATCGAACTTGTTTTTAGATTCTACTCCAGATGAAGTACAAACTGTAGAATTTAAGCCCCGATCGGGTACCGTTTCAATATCGAAATTGGTCTCTGAATTTGCCTCGACGGATTCGCGGCAGTTTCTCCTGTGGTGCTTCGGAGACTTATATCTTTCGCGTTCGAACTCTGTTTTGCGATCCGAGGGTATCGTTAGAAAGACAACGAACCTAGCTTTCCAACGATATAGTTTTTGACAACTTAAGGTTGGTGAAAACGAGCAGACTTCGTGCCGAAGTCTACTGTTTTGCGTAAGGGTGCAATTTCAGCTGCTCAACTTTGGCGGTTCGTATCTCCTCAACCCGGGCTCCAAAAAATACGCGAGACGTGTTTTCGGAAAGCTTAAAGGAAGGGTTTTTCAGTAGTATAGGTTTCTTTAGGTTTAAGTTACTGGCGAAAAACAGATTTCCGTATTACTACAGCTGCTTCGCTACGAACGCATTTCGAACAGCTCAACTTTCGAGCTTCGTAACTCTTTGGTCCAGGCTCCGTTTAATGGACGGAAAGTGGCGTTGGAAAGCTTGAAGTACAAGGTTTCTAAAGGTGTAAGTCTTAAGTATTTTCGTTCATTTTACTGGTTGGAAACCGAGCCGTAATATCACCGGTTTGCGAGCTTGGATGGTGGGCAGTTTCAAACGGGTGGTTATCCGGTGTACATAACTTTCTGGTGTGAACTCCAATCGGCAAGAAGAAGACGGCTATGGAAAGCCAATAGAACAAAGGTCACGGTGGTGCTGGTTTTAGGGTTCATTGATTAGTGGATTATTCTAAAAATCCGCTGAAATGTAGTTGTTCTGTCCTTAAAAAGAAGAAGAAAACAGAGGCCGGTTTAAGCATTTCGTCGAACAATTCGTGGGCACACGACAACAGCAGCCATTCCACAAATTTCGACGCTTTTGAATTGCTCCCACGCAAGAAGACGCGAGTATTGACATTATTCTATGTGTAGATTCGGTTTTACGTAGTTTTATATCAGTCTTAGACGAGATGGGGCATGGAGAGTGTTAGTTACAATTCTAAGAGAACGACTAGGCACTAGATTCAAACTTCAGTGTGCAGTACGTTAACCACATCTTATTCATGTTCCATTTTTTTCAATTTTCATTGATCACAAGCTTATCTAAGACAATACAACACAATCATGGATTCGGGAGAAGAAGAAAAAACATAAAAATGAGAAAGATGTATGCATGGAAGGTCAAGATGAGCTCATCGATAGAACTACTACTACAAGGAACTTTCCAAGTAGATTGAATATTTCTACTATTGTATTAAAATCGAAACTATGTAACTCGAAGCCGACTTCTACGCATCAAGAAAGAGAGGTTCAGCCTAGGACAGAGAAATTATACCTTAGCTTCTTTGATCTCGAAGGTGAGCGAGAACGTCGGTGGGAGAACGAGAGGGCTGAGGCAAAATAAAAGAAAATGAGGATGAATCGCACAATTAAACTCGACAAGAACGAGTCTACCACAATATGTTCAAGTTCTTCAATGAAGCTTCTCAAATATGAACGAGATGAGAGGTCCTGGACTGAGACAATGAGACGAGCTGGAAGTTGGCAGCGCCGATGAGCTTGAAGAAAGGTGGACGGAAAATGTCGCCGGCTGAGACGGAGACGATACTATTTCTTTGCCGATCGGAAATACAAGTATCCCAAGAGATGAAATGTTGTTCAAATGGATCAAGTTCTGGTCTTGAGAAAGAAAAAGAAGAGAGGATGGCGTGAAGGAGGAGCTGCCAAAAACTTGCCCAATGGACAGGCTCTCTTCCTGCAATTTTTTTCATCATGATGCATGGGAGATACGAAACGTTGGCGTGTGAGGTCGATCGATGTGGCGACAGTGGAGAAATCTTGGGGAAAGGGAGGGGGAGAGAACGTGTGAGAGAGGAATGGATGGAGGGTATATATCTATATCTCACCCAAATAATATACTCATATATACATATGATTAAAACTTGTATTTATCTATATCATTAGGAACGTGGGAGAGGGGAAAAAAAGGTTAGTTGGCATGCAATATGTACACGCATTTCATGCGTTTAAAAAATAATATACTCATATATACATATGATTAAAACTTGTATTTATCTATATCTTTTTTCTTTATATATATATATATATATATATATAGATATACAAGACTTAATCCGAAGTTAATCGCATAAAAGAGATTATGTAACGCCCCAATTTTCAAAACTTAACTAGGGACGCTACTTCATACTTAACATGCATATTTCAATTCTTTCAAAACATTTTTATGGAAAAGAATCATTGAAAAATTCAATTAATTTTCATACTCAGCGGAAGTTTTAAATAAAAATGCAAAGTTCATGACAAAAACTAGTTTAATGCAATAATAAGTTTCTTAAATTCTTCCTCACGTGACCATCACCACCAACACCTCTACGCATCGGCCGAGCCATTTCCTGCAAAATATTAAAATGTTGGGAATGAGTACGACTACTCAGTGGGAAACACACGTATATCCAAACTATAGATTATATCAAACATAAACATGAGTAACTAGATCATGTAACATGAACTTATAATTTGGCCACACAGACCACATGAACTTGTATTGGCCACACAGACCACATGAACTTGTATTGGCCACACAGACTACTTGAACTTGTATTGGCCACACAGACCACATGAACTTGAATTGGCCACACAGACCACATGAACTTGTATTGGCCACACAAACCACATGAACTTGAATTGGCCACACAGACCACATGAACTTGTACTGGCCACACAGACCACAATGTGTATTGGCTACATAGACCACTTTCTTACATGTCTGTCGTCAAAACATGAAATATCGAATATAATATATAATAAAGATGAACGTAACATTCCCCACCTTAACCTTGACTTTGAAGAAAATAATGGATATCAATGTTTAAGTCCTGCGCGCCGATCCTATACATGGAAATTTTATCTTAATGTCGTGATATACATGAAACAATTAAAACATTTGCACAAAGGATACAAACAATGTCGTAGCTTTAAAAATCCGCTAGACTCGTGCATAAGACCCATTTTGAAAATATTCCACAGAACATGAAATCATTCCAAAAATTCTAATTTTCTAAACATAGATTCTTGAATGAGTATAAAACACACCAGATTTGGTTTCATATCAAAATCATAAGTCATCTAAAAGTTATAACCAAAACAATATCTACTGCATCAACTAAAACGGTTTCTGACCTACTGTGCTTCATCTATACATTTCAGAGTCTAAACATACTTTAAAAATTCTAAGATTTAACACACATCTAGGAGACATACGTAGACGTATCATATAAAAATTTCAAATCATATGGATAAGTGATGTATTCAGAATATACAGATCATTTTTCACTCAAAACTGCTCGACAGAATATAAATCTTTGCTGAACCATGGAATGTTTGAAATAAACTGCTTTTGTAAAGATACGATAAAAAATACAAAATAAATATTTTGAGAAACTCCTACGTGTGATGAGTATTTAGGAAAAAGAATCAAGTCAAAACCATATTTTTAGAGCGAGATATAAATATTTTGCTAAGACCTATCCAGAAAGCATTATTTTTCGGCAGTATAAAAGTAGAAATTCAGTAAAAATATAAGGACTTGTCCAAAAATCATGAAACCTTACAGAGACCTTAAAAACCTACTAAAATTTATCTCTATAATTTTTATAGAAATTTTAAAGTAACAAAAGATCGATTAATTGGCTCTGGAAAGTCTCGGCAGAAAAGGTAAATGGCAGGACAGATTATACTCTCATGAAACTTAAACATTTTTAACAAATAAATAGTAAACGTATTCTAAAAATTCTATATTCTTAAATTTAATGACCTAACATATATTATATTCTATTAATGTTCTACATGGTCGAAAATAACTCAAAGAAGACATGAAAAACAATTTTCCTTTCAAGATCATAAACATGCTGACAGAAACTGGCAGGTTACGAAGAACAATTTTAAACAAATATTTATAATGCTTGAAAAATTATACAAAAATAACTGGGTATACTAGACATACCTAGGAAGACTTCCCTAAATTTTCACGATGATATGACGACGGAAAGTTGTGTAGATAAATCTTGAAACAATTCGTACGTGTGCTGACAGAATTCGAAAATCTAATATGAAACTAAATTATGTACGACTAAGGGTGTATTTATAGTCCTAGAAATCATTATCTAAAGATCTCTAATCCTATAAGATATCAAATATATTTTATCCATAATTATTTTCGTTCATATCTATTTTATATATGATTTATTCTATTCACTTACCATATAAGACATTCAATCCTAGATAAATTAGGATAAGGATAAATACAACTATATTTCTTTCCTAAAACATGTATATCTCAAATATAATATCTATTTTATTCATAAAATATAATTTCAAATTATCTCCTAATAACTTAATATAATAATAAATATTATATCCTTTTATGAATCCTAGTTGGTTTAGGAAATCCAAACTATATAAATATTATTCTTACCTCATAATTCTAACATTATTTTTCTCATCAATAAACAATATAAACATAATATAGTATAAATAAACACATTCAAAGTTCAAAATAAATTTACATAACAAAAATGATTTAACGAAAAAATAACATAAATGCTTTAATTTTCATTTTAATTTCTAAGCCGCGACTTACAGAACTAAAACACTTGATAACATACATGAATAAATATGTTATGCATCTTATATTGAAAATTTCGGGGCATTACAGATTAATTGGGTGTGACAAAAATTGGAGTATTACATAGATACAGTATTTCAAAATATTACAGTTAAATCTCGATAAAGTAATAATTATGGGACCGAAAAAAATATTCATTTAACGAGGTTATTACTTTATCGAATATTATTTTAGTGCATTGACCCATATCGGAACATGAATAAATTATTATCTTAGCGAGATTATTACTTTATCGAATATTAATTTATCGAGATTTAACTATACTCTATATATTTATCTAATCTTTGATTTTTAGATTCATAAATTCAAAATAATACATGTCACCTAGCTATAATTAGTGGAATTAATCTTCAAACTATATGCGATTTGTATTTGCCCTAATAAATCAAAAGGTCTAATTTTTATCTTTTATTAAATATTTGTACCAAAAAAAATCACTGAAATTAGTTCACAAACACTATACAATTGGCCGATTTGGTCGAAAATGCTCCTCTTATTATTTAATAATTTTAATAAAAATATTATTGGTTAACCAACTGATAATTAATAAAAGGATCAATTCGGGCTAATTATATTTTAAGTTTCAAATATTTAAAAATTAAATTATGGACTAATTCAACCAAATCTATAAGGTAATATATTGTCTAATTTCCGTAATATTAATAAACAATAATACTACAAAAAAGAATAATGATATTGGTTCTATTATTTGATTACACTAATTGATGAGCACAAAAACTTCTATGACACCCATGTCAAAATAACGGAGTTTATTCAAGTTAATAAATTGATAAACTAGAAGAATTTTAAGGTACTTTTGTAATGACTTTTCTAACAGCTACTTACACTTAAAGTTATTTATAATTATTTTTAAAATAAAGTTATTAATATTTGAAATATTAGAAAGAAAAAAATAGCTTCATGTTAGAAAAATTAATATTTAAAACATTTTCATAAACTTTTTTTTGCTACTGCTTTTAAAAAATATTTTTAAAAACTTCTGTTTATTCAGACTTATTAAAATGCAAAAAAAATAAATTCTATACATTCCAAATATTAAAAAAATATTTATATAGTAAAAAAGTTCAAAAAGTTTAAATTATTCCAAATACTACCTAAATATAGGGTTAATACTTTTGATTGCGTTTCAACAAATTCTAGAATAAATGGTTGCACAAAAATTCATGAAACCTGACAACACACTATCAAGATCATAATCACTATCATCATTAACATTAATATCATCACTATTGATATCATCAATAAAAAAACACTTTAGACTTATTATCCGGAAAATCGTTTAAAAATACCATAATGAAAAGAACATAAGAGTTTGTTGCTCGATATTTGACCCAATAGAATTGTCCAATTTATATAGAATCTATCACTAAATTTCCCTAAATTTGTGAATATTAAATCTTTGTACAAATGAGACATGATTTTTATTTTTTATTACATTAGCTTATAAGGGCGAAGAGTATTTAATAATCTTATTATCACTCTAGTCGTGAACAAACATTATGAAGTAATATATAAATCCCATATTCTCAATGTAAACTTGAATATCACTTAAACCTAAATTAACTCTTATCCCTAGAGTTAATTAATCCTAAATAGATAAAATAAAATAAAACAAATGGGATGGTGGATCTCCGATTTTGAAGGGGTTATAAATTAGTTCACTGTAACACATACTACAAAAACAAAGTAGGGGAATTATAACAAAATTATTATTAAATAAACATTTTGAAACATATTCAATTACAATTACCAAATCAATATGCTTTCATTGCACAAAAACAAATGAAAAATACTACAAAAAGAAAGTAAAATCTAATTCTATTTACATGTAGCGGCCGACTTGGCCTTCCTCTGCTGCTTCTTCCTCAGCCGATCACACATATACGCCTTCTCCAGCAGCTCGACCCGGCGACTCAGCGCGTTCAGCATCGCCGTTTGCGACTCGCTCCGCTCAAACAACCGAGTCATCATACTCATCATCTTCTCGTTCTCCACCATCATCTTCTCCAACATCTCTCGTTCTGTTCTACCATCCCCTGCCCCCCCTTTAACAATTTCCGAACCCTCTGCAACAAAATCCAGATTATTAGCATCGCCACTCGCTTCGCGATCAACCCCAACATCGACGATATCAACTGCTTCATCGCCGTTTCCGCCTTCCATATCCATAGCCCCGTCATCAACACTGCTCGGACAATCGCGATCCAGAGAAGGAGCAGGATTCTCTGTCTCTTCGTTCTCCGAAGAAACCCTAACTTCGCTCTCTACATCAATCTCACAGCCTTCTTCCTCCTTATCCAAATCAGCGGCCACAATAGCGTCAATCCTCTCCTGCAAAGCAATCGCCTTCCGAATCACATCCTTCCGACGCCCCCTGACGCCTAAATCGACACCGCAGATAGAATCAAGCTTCAGCAGCAGAGCCATCAAGCTCTCATTCATCCTCAGCCGCTCCTTCGCATCTGTTTTCACTAACGAGACAATCTCTCTCCTCTTCAGCCTCTCCTCGATCTCCTCCACCTGAAGTTTGATATCCTTGATCTTCCTCAAGTTCTTCCTGACCAAAAAACCCCTGAAAATCTTCTGTATTCTCACGGCCGACCCCAAGCGATCCACTTTCTCAGAGCCGACAAAGTGAACCGGAACCCGAACTACTTTAGGGGATGACGTCATCTCCGACGGACGGTGAGATTCCGCAGACCGATCAGCGCTGTAAACGGGCACGCCACGGACTGAAGGGGAAGGATGAAAAGGGCGGCGATACGAATGGGGTTGTTGGTACCGGCGGTGATTTGTGAAGAATGGACCGTCCATATTCAAAATTCAATCACGTGTGATTTAGAAGAAGGATTTGTATACGTTTTTGCGATTGCAGTTGAGAAGAATTAGTGGATGGATGAGAGTTTATATAGGGAGAGGAGCGAAAGAGGGGGTTCTGGAACTTCTGGAATGTTCGGGAGAGATTCTATTGGGGGGTAATTTGGTCAACCGAAAGACTAATTCTGGATACTTGTGGAGGCTTCTACGGGAGAATGAGATTATCCAAAATTGACACAAAAAGACCTTTTAAATCTAAAATTTATTAAGTTTGAATATGTTTTTATAATAAAAGTTCACATAATTATGAAGATTTTATAGTAATTTTTGTATACTTCTATTTTGTTTTTAATTTAATAATAATAATATAATTAAGGTATCAAAATATAGGCCTGACAAGAAATCTATAAATATAAACATATAAAATTATAAGTACCCTAAACTAACTTCAAATGAATTGAAGGGCGAAAACAACATATCTAATTTAATAACCTATACCATAAACATGCATTTTAACATAATTATTCAGAAAACACACATAGTAGCAAAAATAATTATGGGCTTTATTTACCCATCTAAATTTTATAATAGTCCAAACTTGAGATATTGAACTCATTATATATTTATTGATAAAGGGGTTATTATAAGGCCCATTTGTCATGTATTTCAACCCAATCTAGGAAAGTTTTATACCAACAGCAATAAGTTCTTTCCCTCCATCCCTTTATCTTGTTTCTTTTTCTTTTTCGTGTTGTCTCATTTTCTTATCTCATTCAAAATTGTATCTTTTACACTCGTAACTACTAACTTTTGTTTTTTGTGGGATCATACCACTTATTTACAACTAACAACTCTCTTTAATATACACACCGAAAAGAAATAGACAAACTCAATGAGACGGAAGAAATATTTTTTTAGTAAAAAGGAAATCCGCAATTGCTCGTTGTTATTTGTGTTTTAACTTATTAACTCCATAGGCTACATATTCAAATAAACCCAAACTCTTTAAGAGGCATTTGGTGGGTTGGGATAATTAAGAAAGGGAAAGGAAATTAAATATTTTGATTCCGTTTAAGGTTTGGTTCGCACTTTAGGAGAATTCAATTACCCAATTAAAAAAAAAAATCAAAACCCTTGAACCCACTTTTTAAAACCCTCCCTAAAACTTGGAATTTTAATTTCTTTCCTCTCCTCTTCCCTTCCTTTCCCCTTCCTCCGTCCTTTTTTTATTATTATTATTTTTTCGCTGATCTTCTCAAAAAACATAGGAACGTGTTCTTGTCTCTCTCCTGTGCCAACGTCCCACGAACCCCGGCCGGCACCACCGCCTTCTATCCCTTGTTTCTCAACTTTTCTCTCTTCCCCTTTCTTCAACCAAACAATTAAATAATACTAATAATAATAAAATCATTCAAATCCTTTCTTTTACTTTCCCTTTATTGATTACTTTCCATTTTCCTTTTCGAACCAAACAGCCGATTAAAATTAGTTAGGAGTTTTAGATTTACGTTTTCAATTTATTCACCGATTTAATGCGTGTGTATAATTCCATTTACATCAAATTACTTGTTAGATGTTGGTTTAGCTAGTCATCGAATGAAACAACAACAACAACAACAACAACAACAACAACAACAACAACAATAATAATAATAATAATAATAATAATAATAATAATAATAATAATAATAATAATAATAATAATAATAATAATAATAATAATAAAAGAGTCGTTCATGAGAAATAATTTTTAAGTGTTTTTTAATCCAGATATTGCTCAAATTTATACAAAAACCAGAATTTAGGTGAAAGTGTAAAGCGGGAATAGGGATGAGAAGTGATTAATGTGATTGTTGGATATGAGTCAGTAGATTGATACTCAGCTGTTCTAGGGTTAAAAGAAATTGGGGGAAATCATAGTAGTACTATGAAATTGAAGATCCCAAAACCGAGCTGATATCAGTAGATTAGTGTGTCGATAGGATTAGCTGATGTATAGGTTAGACTTGATGTAATGCTTATTATTTTGTCTAAGTCCTGTACGGGGTAGTTGTTGAACTGATCTTCTGCTGAAGATACTTTTCAGAACCCCACGTCATCAGTGTAATCGCTTGCATTCTTCATCGGCACCGATATCAAACTCGGTTGAAGATCCCGCATCAGTGACCGGACCTCGCAGGAAGCATTCTCTACAAGCCGATGATCATCGGTAGAAGAACCAAGGCAAGCAAGTATACCTTCGCAGCGACCAACCGACTATCGAAGCTCACTTTATCGGTCGACGACTCACCGAAGAAGACAGAACTTTCGAGTATCCGTATCCGACGAAAAGCGACCCAAAGACTTAAAGTTCCTTCAAATGTTCAGCGAAGACATACGAGGTAGTTTGAACGGTCAACTCGACACTCACCAACTACAAATCTCGACCAATGAGAAGCCGACAACGCTTACCTACTCTACACGCAAAAAGTTTGCTCTCATGAACGGCTGCATTAACGCCCGCTGCAACAAAGTTGAATAATGGCCGTTTTCTTTGGACGCTTGTGACACGTGGCATCGTCGTCTCCAACGGACATATGTCACAACTCACAACTATAAATAGAGAAGGATTTGAAGATTTCAAAAAGAGGAATATACGCGAAATCAAGGGAAATCATTCAAACTCACAACGCTCTAGAACCTTCAAGCTTATCCAGAGACGAACTAGTTTTCATAGAACACTTCTTGTAGTTCATCTCTCTAGAGCACTTTGATCCCTATCTTCTCTAGACTAAGCTATTGCTAGATTCATAGCTTAGATCCGAAGGAGTTCACATTTAGTGAATTGTTCTTGTTGTAAGAACTCCTTCTCAGTTGGAGAATATTCCCTCCCTTCTAAACTTAGGTTTGGATTGTAAAGTCGCTAAGGACTATAACTTAGAGGGAACCGTCCAGTCAGACAGTATCCCCTGCCGAGGCTTGCTCGAATAATCAACAAGTTCTCTCGCTTTGTTCGGGACCGTGGACGTAGGATCTTACGTATCCGAACCACGTTAAATCGCTTGTGTTCATTTATTGTTTTATTGCATAGCATTCAACCGACTTGAAAATCATAAGTTTGCATAAAACGTATTTTATAAAGTGCACGACCTAAAAGATTTAACTTGCAAAAACGCGTTTTCAAAAGAGACGACTCGGGCCTAACACTTATCCGCACTACGGCTCCGACCGGAGTTTCGTAATACCGACATCGGTCGGTAGAAGAGCTCGAAGCCGACTCACTTTGACCCCGTGATCGAAGGCTTACTTGGCACTGTTCATCGATTGCAAACATCGGCTTAACGACCTTCACCGAGAAAAAGAAACGAGCTCAGTGTATTCACCCCCCCCCCTCTACACCGACTTTTCATCTCCGGACCAACAATTGGTATCGGAGCGCACGGTGTTCAACCGATCGCCGGTTACGAAATCTTGGTCCTCTCGAACCGATCCCGAAAACCGTTTTCACCGCATAAGCATCTTTTCAGCATCCTTATACTCTTACTCTTACAATGTCTGATATGTCAGGTATTAGGATGGTGCCGATGTTCTCAATAGAGAACTACACGGTATGTCGCGTACGTATGGAGGCACACCTAACGTCACTCCACGACAAAGCATGTCGAGATGTCCTAGAGTCGGACCGATCATTCCTATGATTGACAGCATAGTATTTGCTGCTGGAGGAGGCGTGGGAGCACAAACTGGTGCTAAGGTTCCCAAAGACAAATCTGCCTTCACGCCTGAAGAAAAGAAGTTGCACAACCTTGACCGAGTTGCACGTAATGCCATACTGACTACGCTCAGTGACTCACACCTTGGAAGGGTACAAGATTGCAAAACGGCGAAAGAGCTATGGGACGCCTTGGCATGCTCGAGCCATGGAACCCCTCGGATCAAAGAAAACAAGCTCGAGCTAGAGCTTCGGAAGTTCGACGCCTTTGCAATGGAGCTTCATCGAAACCATTGACGAGCTGAGTGTCAGATTCACCAATCAAGTCAATGTCATCAATGGGCTGGGGAGGTCGTTCACCAACAAGGAGATGAACACCAAGATCTTGAGAGCGTTGCCCCGACAAAAGTGGCTTCCATTTGCTACTTATTTACGTCGCTCTGATCTAAATGCTCTAACTCCTGATGTTATATTTTCAGAATTAAAATCGGAGGAATTCGAGCATAGCCTACCCCAAAAGTGCTTAAGCGCTCCACCGACACACGGTTCGACCACGCCTTCAAGGCAACGATCAGCAATACCGGAGCCAAGCCTATTTCCTCAAGCAAAGCCGTGGCCACATCGGTAGCAAAGTCTTCCGAGATTTCGGCCCCGACCGCCTAGCACCGATGGCTCTCAAATATCGGAGGGAAAAGGAGAGAGTCGAAAGCCGAGGAAATACAACCGAGATTCTTCCTCAGGTAAGAAAGACTATCATAAGAAAGAAGAATCTAATCCTTCTACCGAATGCGGGAAATCGGAGTCTCATCGCACCGTCTAAAGACTCAGTGGTAAGAGCAAAGCGGAACATCTACCTCGCTACAACCGCAAGAAGGAGGGACACTATCGCACGATTGTCCCGAACTCTCAGTGCTCAAAGAGCGAACGGCGGAGCCGGAGAAAGAAATTCGCCGAGAGACGGCGAGCCTATATAGCTCGAGAGATATCCGACAACTCAATTGAGGAGGATATATTCATGTATTCTTCCCAAGACGAAGCCGCATTCGTCGCAGCTTGAGGTCGCAGAGACAGTTCTCGATGAGTCGGCCGAATACTTGTCGATGGCCGGAGAAGAGGCCGAGGTAAATTCTAAACGCATTATTACCTCTTCTTCACACAAAGACACAAGACACGTGCTCGGTCACGAGATGATCCTCTAGATGTGGTACAAGCCTACGATGATGCGCTAGAGGAACAGATTCACCGAGCAGAGTTCAAGAGAACCATCCGGGAACTTGAACAGGTAAAGCCTCGAGAATCAGAGACTTTCTTCTGATTGTCAGGTCTCTACTGAGTCAGTGGATCTAGTTGCGAGACTCAAGGAAGAGATTGAATCTCTTATGACTAAGTCTCAGCTTCAAGAGACTCAGATCTCAGTTCTGACCAAGGACAATTCTGAGAAAGAGACTGAAATAGCCAAGCTCAGTCAGAAGCTCACAGACGTGCAGAATGACTATGACTCACTCAGAAGGAGTGACAAAGTCTGGAGAGGATTAATGACTGAACAATACCTAGGAGCGAAGGAGAAGCTTGAAAGCATGCTTAGAGCACAACGGCCAACTTCTGTGAAAGAAGGCCTAGGCTATACATACGAAGCTTCTACCTCCAAAAGCTCAGCAACCCTGGCTGATAGGTTCGTCAGAGGAAAGGTGCAAGCTGCTGACACCACACCTCAGGCGAAAAACAAATAGAAAATAATTACACCTCGGCCGAGTAGCAACAAGCAACGACCAAAGGTTCCAGCCCCGGACACCGCGATCAAATTCGTGGGGGAATCAAGAAGGTCGAGATGGGCGTAACGAGTACAAGGAGCCATCGTATGAGCACCCGGCTCGAGACGGCTCGTACTACTATGAGCCCGTGGTCGGGAAGCGCTAAGACTCGAAGAAGAAAGCTCCTCGAACCCAAAATTATCGCAGAAAGTCGGTGTCTCCAAGTCCTGTGGAGAAGAAAGCCGATAAGGTTCGAGAAGAAGTCTCGGAACTTCTAAGGTCCCGAGACAGATCCGGGTTCCGAAATCACCCACTAACCCGTAAGGACCCAACCGAACCAAAGGGTACCTAAAAATGCCTCCGTTTTGCGGGTGCATAAGGACCCGTGGATAGTGGACATCGGCCGCTCGAGACACATGACTTACCGGAAGAGCCTCGCCGACCAACTACGTACAAGAAGATGGTCCCGAATGAATTCGGTGACAATTCCAAAGGCTACACAAGGGGATACGGAACGCCGAACATTGGGACCGCCACGGTTCCAAGAGTAACATATGTTGAAGGACTTCAACATAATCTCCTTTCGGTCGACCAATTCCGTGATAATCTTAACGAGTAATCTTTGACGCCGGTTTCGTGATATTGTTGACAAATCTACAGGGAAAACAAGTGTTATCGGGTTCGCGGAGGAAGAACATCTATGTTGTAAACTGGAATACCGCGGAACCCGAGGCTTGCTTGCTCGCACGGACTAAATCGGGTAACAAGTCAGCCGGCTATGGCACAAGAGACTCAAGCCACCCGAACTTCAAAACCATGAACAAGCTTGTCAAGAACTCTAAAGTCGAGGACCGCCCAACGAATCGTTTATCAAAGACGTAAATTGTGAAGCGTGCACGAAGGGAAAGCAAACAAAGAGTAGCAATCCACCTATTCCGTCACCTTCCACCGATGGAATCCTTCACCGCTTCACATTGACTTATTCGGGCCGGTCTCTCCAGTGACTATAAGAGGCAAGAAGTATGCCCCTCGTCGTCATAGACGACTACTCGAGATATACTTGGGTCATCTTCATCGCCAACAAATCCGATGTTCGAGCGAATTACCTAATCTACCGAAGAAACTCGGTGTGGAAAAGAACATCAAGATTAAGAAGATACGCTCGTACGAGGAACAGAGTTTCTAAACTCGGTAGTTAAGACATACTTGCGATAAAGAGGGAATTCAAAGCACGAGACATCAGTGCGCACCCCTCGGCCAGAACGGACTTGCCGAACGTAAGGACGTAACACTCAAAGAAGCAAGCAAGAACGCACCTCGCAGATTCTCGGACTACCCTCAAAGTTTTGGGGCGATGCTACCGACACCGCCCGTTACACTCGGAATCGATCACTACCGACATAGCAACACATGAAGACGCCTTACGAACCGTGGAAAGGGAGAATTCCTTCTATTTCTCATTTTCATGTTTTCTACTGTCCTTGCTTTATCCACAACAATGGGAAAGATCGGTTGAAGGTCTTTGATAGCAAATCGATCAAGGAGTATTCTTAGGATACTCCCGAGTCGATAAAGCCTTTAGAGTTTTTAACTATCGAACTCTTTGCGTGGAGGAAAGCCCTCATGTTGTTTTTGATGAATTTGTTACCGAGAACAGGGAAAGATACAAAGTCAAGCACGAGGATGTCGGCAGCAAGCTACGGGATCTCGAACTAAATGACAAAGCTGAAAAGATCCAAAGATTGTTGGGATGATGAGTCGAAGATGAAGAAATTCGGACTCGGCCAACAAGCAATGTAGCTAACCTAGTTGATTCTATCGAACATAATCAACAACAGGTAACTTCGGTCGATGAGGAAGCCCCTGTGGTAACTGAGACCTCTACTGAGAATATAAACTCAGGGGGAACGATTAATGTTCCTGAGCTAAATGCCCCTGAACCTGGAAACTCAGTAGATCCTAACCTTCTTCTTGAATTACTACGGTCACAAAACAAGATACTACCGAAATGCCTAATACACCTACTGATCGTGCGTAAGTAGTATCAGAAGAATCAGGTGTTCGTGGCTCGATGCTCATTCTTCAGATCTTATCATTGGAGATCCATCAGCAACTATAAGGACAAGATCAAGATTAAGTCAAGGAGAAAGCTCACTTTACTCTTGTTTTCTGTCTACAGAAGAACCTCAGTCGATAGAGGACGCACTTAAAGATGCTTGGCCCGGGTCATTGCTATGCAAGAAGAGTCGAACCAGTTCGTCGAAATGAAGTTTGGGAGCTTGTCGACGCACCTGGACATCAGCACGTGATTGGAACTAAGTGGGTCTTCAAGAACAAGCGAGATGAAAACAACGTCATTGTCGAAATAAAGCTCGACTAGTTGCTAAAGGATACAATCGGGCGAGAGGAATTGACTTTGATGAAACATTTGCTCCGGTCGCCGATTGGAAGCCATTCGTCTTTTCCTAGCTTATGCAACACATCGAGATTTAAGGTATATCGATGGATGTGAAGTCGGCTTTTCGAACGGCGTGCATCAAGGAAGAAGTCTACGTGGAACAACCGCCCGGCTTTCGGCGGGGACATCAGTGTACGAGACTTAGGAAAGCTCAGTATGGGTTAAAACAAGCACCCGGGGCTTGGTATGATACCCTATCGGACTTTCTACTTCGAAAGGTTTTCGAAGGGGACGGTAGATCGCACCCTATTCAAGCATAAAGTCGAGAGATGACATTCTACCGGTGCAAATCTACGTGGACGACATCATTTTCGGCCGCAAAACGAAGTCATATGTCGCCAGCGTTCGAGAAGATGATGAAGGAGAAATTCGAGATGTCCATGATGGGAGAGATGAACTATTTCCTTGGATTTCAAGTAAGACAATCAGCTGAAGGAATCTTCATCAATCAAGCCAAATACACTCGAGATCTTCTCAAAAGATTCGGCTGTGATTCCAAAGAAACCGGTCAAGATCCCCATGAACACGAACTTTAAAATCGATCTAGACAAAGAGGGATCTTACGTTAACTCTACCGATTATAGAGCTATTATTGGTTCTTTACTTTATTTAACAAACTAGCCGACTCGACATAACTTATCTTTGTAGGTGTATGCGCAAGATTTCGAGCGAATCCCAAGCGAAGTCATCTAGACTCGGCGAAGAAGATTCTGCGATATCTAAGAGGAACACCCGAGGTCGGGTTATGGTATCCTCGCCGATGATAATCTAATACCGACAGGTTATTCCGATGCCGATTATGGAGGATGCGGGATAGATCGAAAATCAACTTCCGGAACATGTCGGTTCCTAGGCGGCAAGTCGATATCGTGGTTTTCAAAGAAACGAAGCACTCGTAGCTACGTCCACTACCGAGCCGAGTACATGGCTGCAAGAAGTTGCTTTGTGCCCGGATCCTTTGGCTTCGACAACAATTGAGAGATTATGGTATAACTTCGGGATGAAGTGCCCATCTACCGTGACTCCACCGAAGGCAATAGCTATAACTCGGAACCCGGTTCTACATACCGATGCAAGCACGTGGACATCCGACACCACTTCATCGAGACCATGTCGAAAAGAAGGACATCGGGATGGAGAAAATCCATACCGACAAGCAAAGGGGCGGATATACCGACCAAACCACTAGCCGAGAACAGAGTTCGAGAGAACTATCGGTTGAGCTAGGTCTGCTAGATCCTACCGAGACAAGTCGGTAGAAGCCGACTACCGATAATGATATACTTAGCAACAATTTGTATCGGTATGGAATCGGCACGACAGTCGAAAAACTTAGTACAATGACTCGGTTGGGAGATGCACACTGCATACAGGCAAGGGGGGAACATGGTCCTCGGCACAACCATCCTCCCGATAAATGATGGTAACCAACGATAAGTTCAGCGAAGAGGTTTGCGTAATATCGTTACTTAATTTGTTCGAAGCATGCCGCATTTAATGCATCGGGCCGCTTACATTCGGTTGTTAAGGAGTATTTATTCCTTACCATTTATTATGTTTAAGGTTTGAGGAAAGGTCGGCAGGACTCCTCGCTCGCGTAATTAATGCTCTCTGTCGCGCATTTAATGCATGTCTTCTCCATTAGCTTTATTACGTATATCTATATTTTTGGCGGCTATTGTAATCATTCTTTTATAACATTTAATCTTAGCCGCCCCTTGATTTTGAAAGATTAAATTTGAACCGTGCGATTCAAACTGAAGATCAAACGTAATATACAAAATCTTTCATCTTCTATCAACTCCTCATTTTTCGCCATTCTTCATTTTCTCAAAGAGCTTATCTCGCAACTTTGTTTTCTTATCCAAATCTCATAAACAACTTTGCTTTCGCATCTCTTAAAGCTCTTATACACGGTAATGTATCAGATGACTGCTAGCAACTACTAACTTACTCTATTTTCAAGTGCTAATATGTTGTTTTGCAGATTTCAATGGCGAACGTTCAAACTCCAGACAACATTGAGGAGATTGTAGCCTCCAAGATTCTGTTTGAACCTACTTTGGCCTTCCGCCAAGTGGAGATCTCTTTCCTTGAACCCGTGTTTGACGCTTTGGAGCGTTCGGGGGTTGGAGATGCTTGGTTTCGAAGCACCCCGTGCTTATCTCCCTCGGCAATGTCGCCGAAGTTTATTTCAACCGGAAATCTCTAGCGTCGGGAGGAGAGGAATCGTCCTTCTCTTATCGAAGGAAGTCGATCAAGATGAGTGGGAGTCATCTGCTCTTACCTTCGATATTCAAGATGCTCTAGCTCTCTCATTCGATCTTCCCAACTCCGGCATTTCTCCGATTGGATACAAGGAGAAGGAGATCAACGCATATGTGCGAAATTCCGTGGACGCAAGGATGTGGCGCTCAAAACGGCTTTACCGAGGAATATGTTGCTACCTCGGACGGAGGTCTAGCTTACGTGGTATCGCACATTCCGACAAGTTCAATTGGATCATATGATCAACTCCGTCCAAACCTAGGATTCAGTGATGATGGCAATAGACGATGGGGTTGAAGTGAACTGGGCCGAGTATTATACTACTCGGATGAAGGCACGAGGCTCGAAGTTCACCACATTACCCATCGGCGAGAGGAGGATAGCCGGTGTGGGTAAACTTCTATTCGGAACAAAGATGTACTGTTTCCGATAGAATGCATAGTTCGTAGGAACTCACTGTTGAGAACTCGGCCTTTGAGGACTCCAAGTACTTTGACAAGAAGTCTATCAAATTCCGGACGAAAGCCGGAGCCGAGAAATCCATAGGCAAGGGGCCGCCCGAGCCTAAGAGAGTTGCGTCCCGCTCTGCCCCCATCTATCCAAGTACCAAAGAAGAGGAGGTTGGCTAAGACTCGACTGCTGAGGTCACGATGGCTCGGCCACTTACCATTATTGAGCCGGCTCCTCCTTCTACTCAAGAGGAGCAACTACTCGATTCGAATCTTGGAATCGAGGGAGCGACGATCAAGGACAAGGTCCAAGTGATCAGCTACGAGGAAATAGAGTCCGACAAGAGGGAACCGTCACCCGAACCTACTGCTGAGTGGACAACAACCGACACCACTCGATCATGCGTCTTGCAGCTGAGATTCAAGAAGAGATACCGAAAATTGCCGAGCACGCAGATCCGGTTGAAATAGCAAGAAGGACAAGAGCTCGATGCTCTTAAGGTTTCTCGCACCTGGGACATTCTTATTGACTTTGCCAAATCCCAAAGACACCGGGATGAGCTGCGACGGAGGAGCAAGAGCTCCAAGCCAAGATTGGATTCGGAGAGCCACCGATGTGGCGTCTTTCGAAGATTTGAGAGCTGCAATGCTCTATTTACCGAGCTTGAGAGCTCCGATCGAAACAGCTCCGCCCCCATCTCCACCTTCTGATAAAGGCGATAATGATGATCAAGATGAGGAGATGGATGGCAAACCCAAGGAATCAGATCAGGGAGAATCTGCAGAGGGACAAACTCCCCAAGAGAAGAGCCCAACACCACCCATAGTCACATCGGGTGAGGCTACAACCGCTCCGGAAGTACGGTAGGGAGCAGATTGATCTCGTTCTACGAGCGAGAGGCTCGGAACCAGCTCTTATCAGATACAACCCATCGGTTCCGTGTCCTCACGTTTTGTCAATAGGGCTATCAAACGCCAAGGTGAGAAAAATCGACTCCTAGCCAAAGATGTTCATTTCAAATGGGAGAAGTACACCAAGGCTCAGAACGAAGCTCTAAGTAAGTTGGCCGCTGACATCTCAACTCTTAAAGAGGCTTCTCGGCCCGGATTTCAAGGAGATAGTTGAGCGGGCCCTAAGTGCTCAAAAGGCCGATTTATCGGCCACGAGTCGGCACGCTTGCCGCTCAAGCATAAAACTTTCTCGGAGCGGTGACTCGAGGCCATGAAAACAGTTCAAGGCTTCATAGATGAGAGAAACAAGATAGCAACCACCTCTCTTCAAACAGCCATCAAGCAACAGGCTGAGGCCTTAAAAGCCATTCAGAAAGAAATGACAGAATCAAATGATCAAGCTCTGCTGAAACTCCGACAGTAGTCAGCCGCTCAGTTGAAGAAATCTAGAGCTGATCAGGAGAAAGACTGGGAAAACTACTGTAACTTGGTCAGTGATTTTGATGACACAGTTACCCAGATCAAAGATTCTGTGCACAATCTGGAGCAGGACGTAAAAGCTATCCGCATCTCCCTGGCAAATATTGCTGATGCCAAAAAGGGGGAAGCTATTGTGAAAGATGAACCTGATACGGATACATCTGACGTCCAGATCCTTGAGGGACAGGCTCAGGAGGCAGAACCCTCCTCGGCGGCCAGAGCCCTCGGCCGAGATTCGGGGGAACAGGCTCCGGAGGCGGGACCACCTACTCGAGAAGGTACATCTACCGAGGTCCTTCTCCTTGATTTCCCACTACAAGCCACCCCCATCTCCTCTTCGGTTGCGCACATAGACGAAATCGCTCAATTCCTTGAAGAGCCGCTTGAAGAAGAAGAATCTCAACAGTGCCCGCAGAGAGGTCTGGGGAAGGAAATCGCTATCGAATCCACTACTCCTTCCTCCCCGGTCAAGAAGTTTAAATCAAAAGCGGAGCAAGAGGCATTAGACCTCGAGAATAGCCCAAGAGCCGCAAGACAAGCCGGACCGGGAGCGTCGGCTAGAGGAGGCAGTGAAGGCAAAAAAAGCCTAAGGGCAAAGCCGTCGGGGGGCAAAGGAAAGAGAAAGGTCATTAATACGGTCGAAGAGCAAAAGAAGAAAGCCCAAGAAGAATTTGCTAAGGCTCTTCCGATCGAAATCAAAGCTACTTGCTCGAGTATTCCCATATCTACTCTTACACCCGAGCGGATAGCGGAAGATCAAGCGACACGGGGAGGCGACGGCTGCAAGGACCGAGTCTCGGACGAGGAGACACTAGAGCGGCCGCTCTCCGTGAGAAGAAAAGGATGGGCGACCTAGCAAGAATGAAAAGCCTATCTCGATAAACCAAGCCCGATCCGAGAAGGCGGATCCCGAGAGGATCTAAGTTCATCGGGGGCCCCCACATCAAGCAACAACCGATTCAAGCATGTGGATAAGTGGGTGCCGGCTGATATGAATGAACATTGGGAGAGATTGAAAGAAGTTTTTATCAAAGGCTACTACGTATGGCGTATTTACCCACTCGATCGCCACCGATCAGCTCTTTGAGGAGTTGATTACGAGATTTGATGTTGAATTCGGTGAACGGTGAAGCAAGTCATGGAATCACATAATATAACCTTCCATGCCCCAGCTTTCCGACGTATTCCACCGCCGAGACTTGCTAATGGACTGCTGAGCACTAAGGACATAGAAAGAGAAGTGGAGGAAGCCGCCTACGGTCCCGAGCTCTGCTCCCGAAAGGCCGGATGATAACTTGGAGATCCGGGAGATTCGAGCTAGAGTGTATAAATACTATTACCTGGATCCTCCCGAGGAAAAATCCACTGACTTCAAGAAGAAAACGCAGAAGTTCAAGAAGCAGCAGCAGTGATTTTCTCCTTCTTATCTTTTGTAATAGCATAGGAACTCTGTAATTCTTGATATATATAAATCAGTTCCTCTGCTTGGTAGACAATTACTCATTGTCTTTCAGCCTTTTTCTTTGTGTTTACACAACTGATCACTAAGTGATCTGACACACACTCACATCAGTTTCTCTGATCTTGCCATGCTCTCGCCCGCGAAGTTCGTTTATGATTATCGGTTTTTTTTTCCTCGAGCGTTTAAAGGGGGAAATTGTTGTCGATAGGACAAGATCTTTAATAGATGTTAGAGTATAGAGGTTTTGGCATCATCAATTAGGGGGAAATTGTTGGATATGAGTCAGTAGATTGTTACTCAGCTGTTCTAGGGTTAAAAGAAATTGTGGGAAATCATAGTAGTACTATGGAATTGAAGATCCCAAAACCGAGCCGATATCGGTAGATTAGTGTGTCGATAGGATTAGGCGATGTATAGGTTAGACTTGATGTAATGCTTATTATTTTGTCTAAGTCCCGTACGGGGTAGTTGTTGAACCGATCTTCTGCCGAAGATACTTTTCGAACCCCACGTCATCGGTGTAATCGCTTGCATTCTTCGTCGGCGACTGATATCAAACTCGGTTGAAGATCCCGCATCAGTGGCCCGGACCTCGCAGTAAGCATTCTCTACAAGGCGATGATCATCGGTAGAAGAACCAAGGTAAGCAAGGTATACCTTCGCATCGACCAACCGACTATCGAAGCTCACTTTATCGGTCGACGACTCGGCCGAAGAAGACAGACTTTCGAGTCTTGTATCCGACGTAAAGCGACCCAAAGACTTAAAGTTCCTTCAAATGTTCGGCAGAAGACATACGAGGTAGTTTGAACGGTCCAACTCGACACTCACCAACTACAAATCTCGACCAATGAGAAGCCGACAACGCTTACCTACTCTACACAAGTAAAGTCTGCTCTCATGAACAGGTGCATTAACGCCTCGCTGCAACAAAGTTGAATAATGGCCGTTTTCTTTGGACGCTTGTGACACGTGGCATCGTCGTCTCCAACGGACATATGTCACAACTCACAACTATAAATAGAGAAGGATTTGAAGATTTCAAAAAGAGGAATATACGCGAAATCAAGGGAAATCATTCAAACTCACAACGCTCTAGAACCTTCAAGCTTATCCGGAGACGAACTAGTTTTCATAGAACACTTCTTGTAGTTCATCTCTCTAGAGCACTTTGATCCCTATCTTCTCTAGACTAAGCTCATTGCTAGATTCATAGCTTAGATCCGAAGGAGTTCACATTTAGTGAATTGTTCTTGTTGTAAGAACTCCTTCTCAGTTGGAGAATATTCCCTCCCTTCTAAACTTAGGTTTGGATTGTAAAGTCGCTAAGGACTATAACTTAGAAGGAACTGTCCAGGTCAGAGTATCCCCGCTGAGGCTTACTCGAGAATAATCAACAAGTTCTCTCTGCCTTGTTCGGGGCCGTGGACGTAGGATCTTGCGTATCCGAACCACGTTAAATCGCTTGTGTTCATTTCTTGTTTTATTGCATAGCATTCAACCGACTTGAAAATCATAAGTTTGCATAAAACGTATTTTATAAAGTGCACGACTAAAAGATTTAACTTGCAAAAACGCGTTTTCAAAAGAGACGACTCCGGGCCTAACACTTATCCGCACTACAGTCTCCAACTGAGTTTCGTAATACTGACATCAGTCAGTAGAAGAGCTCAGAAGCTGACTCACTTTGACCCCAGTGATCGAAGGCTTACTTGGCACTGTTCATCAGTTGCAAACATCGGTTTGGTGATCTTCACCGAGAAAAAAGAAACGAGCTCGAGGTGTATTCACCCCCCCTCTACACCTGACTTTTCGTCTCCGGACCAACAGTGATTAATTGTTTGGAGGGAATTAATTGTGCACCTATCATTCATGGCTAAACCTATCATTGCCCACACACATTCATGAAATTGGCTAACCTAAGAGTAGACCCCTCATCTCATTATACTTTATATTAGTATAAAACTTGCGTCAGTTTCAAATTAAATTTACGGTCTTTTGTTAATTTCTTATTAAAACTAAATGGACTTTTTGTAAATTTTATCTTAAAAAGTGAACATATCTGACAACTGATATTAAGTCGTTTTCTATTAGATCTCCAGTTTCATCTACCATGCATGCAGGAGCGGATCCAGGATTATAACGAAGGGGGCGAAATTTAAAAATTCGATAGAAAATATTACGAAGTGTAGATTTCGAGGGGCCGAAATACAAAAAAAAATCGAAAATTACACATAAAAAGTCGAACTTCGACATGAATCGGGGGCGACCATCGCCGGGCGCCCCCTTGGATCCCCCCCTGCATGCATGCATGTGCAATCAAAGTTATACTTTATATGTCCCATGGCATGGCGTAACGGTTAAGGTGGGTGGCCCGGGACTGATAGGTCCTGGGTTTAATTCCCACCACCAACGCTTCTAAATCGAATATATCACACATATATAATTAATTACATATATAATTAATTTAGTGGTTTACATAATATGCATTTCGAAATTAACGCTAAAATGTAAAGACAAAAAGGTACAATAATTTGATTCATCTACAGAAAAGGACACCCCTCATAATTACTACTTTATCACTCCGAAACAGGGGAGAATTCAATTCATCAGCACTTACTTTGTACCACAATTAATTTCCTAATAAAAGAAAATTAATTCCAAAAACCATTAATTAAAATAAGCATTAAAAAAAAAAGCCCATATGAACGGTTTAACGTTTTTTCACAGCCAAAGTGCACCAGCTTCCTTAAGGAGCGGGACCAAAGTGCCGCCAATATGCGACGCCATAACTCTGTCCATTGCTCCCACGAGCTTGCCGCCGATAAACACCACCGGCACGGCGGAGCCTCCGCCGAGCAGCTGCGAGAGCGCCCTCTCGATCTCCTGACCCCTCGGATCTTGGTCGAGCTCGTACACCGTCGGATTAACTCCCATCCCGCAGAAGAGCCTCTTCACTGCATGGCACATGCAGCACGTGCTCGCGCTGAATATCACCACCGCGCTACCAGACGCCAGCCGCACCACCCTCTCCAAGGCCTCCGCGCCGCCGCCGCCGCCGCCGCCGCCTTTCATGCTCGATGGGTAGTAGCTATGCGACTCTGCCGATTGGAATTGCATCTCTCTCTCTCTCTCAAGAAATTTGAATTAGTGAGAGAAAAAAGAAAGTGTTAGTAAGTCCGAGGATAGTTGGGATGATGAGCGAGAAGCAAAGGGGGAATATATATAGGGGAGGTGTTTGTCTCTTGCTGTCTGAAGGGTGTATATAGTTTTTGCTTAAAAAAGGGTAGCCAAAAATAAAGACATGCTCTGAAAGTGTAAGGCGGCTGTAATGACAATTACTTTTGGTGTACATAATTAGATATTACTACTAAAGATTTTATGCGTTTCCTACCAAATTTTTGGGTATAAAAGATCCCTTCATTATTGCCACTCCTTTATTGTAAATGCATCGGCCCATATAATACTAGTAAACAATTAATTTGGCTACATGCAAGTAGAGTAGAATTATGTGTAGACGGCTAGGGCGTACGGGCTGTCGGGGGTAAATACTGTTTGTTTAATCAATAATGGTTATGAATTAATTTCATCCTTATCTATGGCTCCACCCATATTTCTTTTTCCAACGGTTATAAGCTTGTTAGTTAAATGCTCACTTTCCCAAAGCAATATCCATAGTTTACCGGTGTTTTCTTCAACCCCCCCCCAAAAAAAAAACTTCAATTTAATAACCGGTTGAACCTCTGGATCAACTCAGGATGTGTGGCTAAGATATGCGTCGAACAATACAAATACGTTTTAATTATGTGAAACTAACAAAACATTGGGTCTAGTCCAATGGTTTGAGTATGCAGAAAATTGGTGGAGGTAATAGGCTAGACCCTCAATACTAATTGTTATGTTGTGTCTCAAATCTTAATCTTAAAGGAAATTGAGTAATATTTAACATCGGATAATTAATAAAGTTTATCATTAATTTTATATATAAATAGATAGATTCTCTAATTGTTTTAAGTGTGCTTCTACGCGTCATAGCCCACATGTTATGAGATTAGTTAGTTAAACTAATTGACCATGTTTTTGTGGGTATGTGCTTTTGAATCTAGGACCATATTCCCCCATTTTGTATTATCCTCTTTATTAGTGGGTATGTGCTTTTGGGTCTAGGACCATATTCCGGAAGCCCATTTTATATTATCCTCTTTATTAATGGATTGTTTCTCCGCCTCCTGTGGATGTAGGTCGATTAACCGAACCACGTTAAATTATTTATGCCTATTTCTTTTTCTCTTTGTGTTATTCTTTGTTATTGTCTCCATCGGGCTAGTTGGGTGCAATTTAACCCCTTATGGTTTCGACAAGGTGTAATTTACCTCCCTATAGTTTAAGAAGTTGCAGTACATCTCCATGTAGTTTTTATTTCAGTGAACATTGCCCCCTACATGTTATTTTGCCCGATTTTCGGCTTGTTTGGACAAATATACCTCAAGCATATAATACATATGTTAAGATGATACCATAAATATTAAGATAAAAACTTATTAAACCATGAGGTGGCCTTGTAATTGTATTTCACCATATTTAAGCGGAGGGGGTATATTGCACCAATTTACAAATCACAAGGAGTCTTAACGCACCTGCGAGAAATGATAGGGATGAATTTGCACTTATGTAAAACCACAGGGAGGTGAATAACACTTCTGTGTAAATCATAAGGGGGCTTGGTACACCTTCTGAAACCATATGGGAGAATTTGCACCTAAGTAAAATCATAGGGAGGTTAGTTGCTATTAACCCCCATCGGGCTCCAACAACTCGTTCGTCACATTTTGAGGGTCCAAAGATCCTAACACTAATATTTATAATAAAATATAAAAATTTATTCTCTCAAATAGTCAGAACCGGACTTACCTAGTTATCGAGTCTCAATTGAACCCGTCGACTTCAATGGGTCATACTGGGCTAATTAGAAAAACGGGTTTATAACATGTTCGGCCTAGATTTAGCATCGGACCCCAGTTGAACTGTCCAATTCAGCCAAAACATTTTTACACAAAAAATTTACTGACGACCAATTCAGCTAAAATATTTTTACACAATTTTGTTGAGGACTAAGGGGGTGTTTGCAATAGCTTAAACTTTTTTTAAGTGCTTAAATTAAGGAGAAGTTGGTAAAAGTGGCTTATTAGAGAATTTAGGGTGTGTTTGCAAAAACTGCTTAAAAGAAGAAAAAGTTGAAAAAATAGTGTTTGCAAAATTTATACTATAGTAGCTTATTTTGTGATTTATAAGTAAAATGTCAAATCATAGCTTATCCGAAATTACAAATATGCCATTAAGTTGGAGAAGTTGGTAAAAACTAACTTAACCAACTTCAACTTATTCAACTTAAATGTAGAGAATTTTTTCGAATTTAAGCTGTTGAAAACACCCAAAAACAGTTTTTTCTTAAATTAAACTATAAGTTCAATAATTTAAGCTAATGCAAACACCTACTAATTAAACCAAAATATTTTTACTATGGACCAATTTGGCTGTATTGGTCATCAATAAAATATGTGTAAAAATATTTTGGGCGAGTTGGTCCTCCCGAAATTTTGTTCGAAAGTACAATTTTAATATTTTAATATATTTTTAAAGTTATGTTGGCTAAGCATTGATTGACCGAAAAATAAATGGAAGGATAATTTGGCCAAATTTATCCAAGAAATTCGAATTGATGACCAATTTATCTAAAAATCACAAATTTGAGAACCATTTAGGTGAACTGAGTTAAAGTTGTTCATTTATGCATTTTGTGATGTGTGTGTACGTGGACATGACTGACCAAAAGTATACTCTACAACAGATTCAGATGGTTAATTCTCATTTATTTAATTTTTAAAATCGGACAACATTTATGTCCAATTAATTTTCTGGCAAATTTATAGGTTGACGTACCGTCACCTATATTAAATAATTTATATAATTGAAAATTAAGTTTTCGCACAGAAGGTATTTATTAAAATAAAAAGATTATAAAATTCCAATAGTTTTTTCCGCCTTGAGTTTTTCGTTATATATTTTTATGTTAGAATCATCTAAACTGTGAGAAATACAGAGGTTGATAAACAAACACCTCAATATCATAATCTCAATATCCTATAGATTATATCTCGATTTCTAAAATGATAGATTTTGTGGGTATAATTTACATTTAATTTGAGGATTCATTACGTCACACATAAATAATAATTTTCTATAAGAATTGTCGTTAAAAGAAATGGAACAAGATCTATATAACAGAAAAAAAGTATTAAATTGTGCTAAAAGATTTATTATGCATCATAAATTCTTTAATTTTTTTTTATTAAATGCTACTTTTAAAACAGAACGACGCACTGACATTTTTTGGTTAGAGCAACTTTAATTCCGGAGAGCTTTCTCTTTAATAATATTTTCGCATATCCAATATTAAATGTTATTGTGAACTTGCCATTACTGACCAAGCATGATTTATAACAAAAAAGGGGTAGCAGAAATATATATTTTTAATGCTGCACCAGTTAAAATTTAATATAATTTTTCCTTGTCTACAGAGTTTGAATGACAAAAAAATAATAAATACATGTAGAACTAAAACTTCAAGAATTCATTTAATATTTTCTATTTAATTTGGAGGTGGTGTAACTGGAGGTTGATAGCGGATAGACTTTGGTGTCACACAATTATACTCCACTATATGTCACCTCCACAATTATTTGATATGTGGAATACATTTTAATTAAATAATCAAATCAAAATCAATTATGGTGGGTCACATATGACACATGTCAACACCTTATAAAGTATGACATACAAGGGAGTATATTGTGTGACACACAAGTCTTTGTGGGTTGATAGGGGTGAGCTCGCTGCCCCATAAAGTCAAACCAAAACTCGGTTTTTATATGTAATTTTTATTTATTTTTTTTGTGTTTTGTTAGTAAAAAAATTTACATTGTGATCATTTTTTTTTTCGAAATTCAAATTCATCCTAACTTTTTCGTAGTCTGGATCCGTCCCCACGGTAAAATCAGGTTACGACATGGTAAAAATCAGAATATGACTTATGTGGCCCTCCACATAATTGGGGTGGATATTTGATCAATATTGGAGTTCATATATTTATTGCAACTAAAAAGTATAACCTACATGTGGACAAAACTTTTCTATGACAGCATTAATGTTCCTAAAATATATAGATATAGCAATATCCTAATTACAAATTATATCTCCCGTGTAATAATATCTTTTCCACGGAAGCTTTTAGTGTACTACTCTACAGTCCTTGTCATAAATAATCGTCAATAAATGGAAAAAAAAAGAATGCACCGAAATTTTCCATTTTGGTACAGTTAAACCTCGATAAAGTAATAATTTTGGTACCGAGAAAAAAATATTCATTTAAAGAGGTTATTACTTTATCGAACATTATTTTAATGCATTAACCATATCGGGACCGGAATAAATTATTATCTTAGCGAAATTATTATTTTATCGAGGTTTAACTGTATAGTTTTTTGACTCATTCACTTCAATTTGTAACACACTTCAATAAGTATTTCACTATAAATAGCTCGGGCTTTAAATATTTGATTGGTCTATCATTAATTAATTTTTTTTCCCGCCCAAACATTGGCTCTTTTACGGAGTATTATTTTCTAATTTAGGGCTTAACTTTACGTATTTAAATGTACACCCTAAAATATTGACTCTTTTTTCAGGCAAAAGAAGGCATCGTATGATGCATGCTCGTGGGCATTTATGACGTCATATTTTTGAAGTATTTGCAACTAGGACCCTAGAATACACGTGGCGAGAAGCTGTTGACCGACAATGCTCCTAGTTTTTGCACATGATGTGTGGTATGTAATGTAGATGGGTAAAAAAGAAGGGGTTTTGGCAACAGTAGCCAAATAGTAGAAATTGAAAAATAATTATAGCCTTCTACTAAAACAAAACACAAATATAGTCATTTTGTCCTTATACGGCGCTGGACCGATGGGGGCCGATGGAAGGGCCGATGGATCCATCGGCCCTGAACTGAAAAAAATAAAATGGATCCATCGGCCGATGGGGGCCGATGGGGGCCGATGTTTTTTTTTTCTTCTTCCTTAAGGGCCGATGGCCTCCTTCATTCAAGGAAAAAAAAATTACTGACTGATGCCAAAAATTACTCACTATCGGCCCTCGGCCAAAAAATTTGAAATTGTTTTATTGAGGGCCATCGGCCCTCCTGCTTAACATATATTTTTTTTTTTTGGTTGGTTCAGGGCCGATGCCCTCTTTAACTTTTTTTTTTCTTCTTCCTTAAGGGCCGATGCCCTCTTTAACTTTTTTTTTTCTTGAGGGCCGATGGCCCTCTCTTTTTTTTTTTTCTTCATTTCAGGGCCGATGGCTCCATCGGTCCCTATCGGCCCAGTGCCGTATAAGGACAAAATGGCTATATTTGTGTTTTGTTTTAGTGGAAGGCTATAATTGTATTTTTTTTTTCGTTTTGACTAACAGTGGGTATTTCCACAAAAAAGAATATGAAAAAACAGAGGCGTTGGAAATGTATGCACAGGTATTTATATGTTTTTGCAGTTTGGCTCCTAAAGGGATAAATGTGGCAATTCCTAGTCGGAAAGAGTGTTGCGCGTGCATTGAGTCAGCGGCGGCAAGGGAATATACCGGTACAGTGACGTGAAACTTTGTTTCGATAAGATGTTGTTGGTCCCGAGTCAAACGTTCAGGTGTAAAGGGGGGGTTGAATACAGTCTGATTAACAAAGATTGTCTACTGAATGAATTCAGTAAACCAAACAAGTTGTTCTAGATCGCGTGGACAGGCTGAAGGTACTGAGCTCTGCTAGCTGATTGATGTCAGAATTTAGACGCGTTCAACAGTGTTCAATAGCGTGCGGAAAGTGTAGACCCAATTCAATTTGGTTTGAAAATGTTTGTTTATGTTTCAGTAGATTAGTGCAGTCAGTTAAGCTTGTTACCGAAACTCAGATGACAGAGTTCTTAACACTAAGAACGGTTCAATAAATTGAACTCCTTCGGTCTAAGCTATAGATAAAAATAATTGAGATTAGGTTAGAGGGAAAGGGAACAAGAAAGACTTCTAAAATGAAAAACAGTGAGGAATAATCTCGCTGGGTTCGTGTTCTTCACTTGGATGCTAGAAGCTTGAGTTCTATATAAGCTAGTGTTCCCTTAGAGCATATTAAATGCTTTTCACACTTGAAGTTAGCTCCGAGGCTCGTCGTGTATAGCTTGTTCTTGTATGTTTGATGCTCTGTTCGTATGTCGCTCTCATCAATTTAATTTTCCCTCTATTTATAGACGTGAGCTATGGATAGATCCGTTGGAGACGAACTGTCCACGTGTCACTCTATTTGGCAGCTAAGGGCTCTTTTGAATTTCCGCAGAGTCTACTATCTTTTTCAGGAAAGTGGTTGACTTGCAGCTTTTGGCAAATATTTTTCCAGCTGGCTGCTTGTCATTGGCCGAGGTACAGAAAGTGGTTGAGACACTTGAAAACTTCAACGTTGATATTGAAGCTGACTTCTCTCAGTTGTACGATCTCGGAGCATTCTACTGAAATGACATTGAAGTCCCCTGTCAGTCAAGGAAACTGACAGGCCGTTGCTGAGTCTGACCCATAGGTTCAGTAGTATACTCCTGCTGAGTTCAACTCTACTGAAGATCAAGACTCCGAGTTCGATGAACCGCTCTCGCTGAGTCCGGTTCTAGTGACTCATGAACACCTTTCGGATCCTCGCTCTCGCCGAGTTTAGCACTACTGAATCCTGAACACCTTTCAGTATGCTGCTCCTGCTGAGTCCAACACTACTAAATCATCACTCCATGGTGCTGCGGCGAATAGTATACTGAAGGACAACAAACAGAACTTCTGAGCCGAAACCATGCTGAAGGCTAGTCTACTGAGTCTGAAACACTCAGAGACAAAGGTGTTTAACTTTTACAAAGGAACGGTTCACCAATCAACATAGGATTTTTGGATCAATCAAATCAACTACTGAATCACATCTCATCAATGTTTTTGCTATAGTAGTCAAACTCACTAAAAAAATATAAAAGTAGTCAAACTTTAAACTTATATTCATAAAGTAGTCAATTTGTCAAAATACCCTTACTTTTTTGTCTGAATTAATCTGATTCCATAAATGTAGTGCATATGGCCCGTATCCCCCCCTAGCACACCATATACTGCTCTCAGCACAAAGACACACTACTGGCACATGCACTATTCCAATTTCATAGGAACATGTGATATCCCGAATTTTCCTATTAAGTTGAATTGTATATATATACACATGAGATCGGTGTACATAAAATGGGAGATTAAGAAATACTATCTTTAACTATACATATATACGTGTTCTTACCAAAAAGAGTTATGATTGGATAGTTTTGTTCATAATTTTCTTTATTCTCAAGTGTATCAGTATCTATTTCTAAAATGAGGTGTTCGAATGATGAGGCGAAGCTACACTTTTGATTATACATTAAGAATAAAACAACATATGTATACTATATATAGTAAATTAACAAATGTTACATGGGATGGTATGAGCATAACACTCCATCTCTTCCTTGCTACTAGCCTATGTCCACGTATATGTATATGTGTCAAGATAGAAGTATGATAAGGTTGACTAAATGTTGATTCCCTTTCTTCCCCCAGGTAAGCTTCGGTAAGGATAGGTGGTAATAATAATAATTAATATATAGTTATTATATGATAATGGATACATGTATTAGAGACAAACTTTAAAGATACACTTCCATTTCCTACACTGTATCCTCCCACGTACAAGGAAAGCATGAGATGGGCTTCAATAAGCAAAAGCTATTTCATAGCCTCGATAACTCATCTCTTCAAGCTGCCTATAAGTACTCAGAGAGCGACGCCAATTTCATCCATTTTCTCCTCTTCTCAAACTAAGTAAAACTCTCTCCTTTCTTCTCTCTCTCTACCTCTATCACCCATGCATGTATACTTGGATAATCCATTCATATGTGAAGCTTGGATGTTTTTGATCCACACCAATACTTCGTTATTAAACAAGAGAACCCAGTCTGAATGAAGAAGAGAAGTAAATCCGGTTTTACAATAAATTAATATTGTTGCAGCTTCGAGGTGGGTTTTACTATCTAAAATCTATTTCAAGTTATTAAACTCTATGAAATATTATGTTTATCCATAAAAATATTTTTGTGCGTTCTACTTGTTTAATGTTCTGAATTTAATCGATCGAGATTTTTGACTGGCCTAACACGCTAGTGAGAATTATGTACACCATTGTTCGTAGTGCAATTGATTGAGCACCATTGTGTGCTAACAAGTTGGAGAGGACTCATGAGCTTCGGTTTTAAGTCTAACGGTTGGGATCTCTAGGTCAAGACTCGAGATCAGATGTTTATGAGACTCATTGAGTTTCAACTCAAAATCCGAAAGTAAGGAGGTATAGAGTAAAAGCAACAGTAGAATGTGACAGTGCGCACACAAGGGAATAAATATTAGTATGATTGGAAGTGACTTTTGTTTTAAAACTTTCCAAGTCATATAGTTTATGCGTGGGTAAACGAGTTATAAAAATGTTTATGAACTGTTTCACCCACACTGAGTACATTATTGCTGAGCCGAAATTGTTATTTCAAATGTTTTCAAGTTGAGCGGCGGCTTGTGACGGGCGAAGTTTGAAAAAACTAATTTCCGTACTGGTTTCATTCAACAACTGAGTTTAAATACATGTACAAGGAGTTTCTGTTCTATACTAAAGCTAGAGATATCAACTAACTACCGTAATGTTAGGATCTATTAAAACAACTCTAACAACTTCTATATTGACTCTATTATACATTTTACAAATGATAAACGAATATGGATAGATTATTTTCATAATCTATCACGCCCCGGCAGTTGAAACGGGAGGCTTGCGGATGTTTAAACTGGATCGAAAATCTTCGAACAGAACACGTGGTAGTCCTTTTGTGAAGATATCTGCTATCTGGTAACGGGATGGAACATGATGAACCCGAACTTGACCACGTGCAACTCGTTCCCGGACAAATAAGATGTCCATTTCAATATGCTCTGTACGTTGGTGTTGCACGGGATTACCGGATAGATAGATGGCACTAACATTATCACAATAGACCAATGTAGCCTTCGCAAGTGGACACCGTAGTTCAACGAGAAGATTACGAATCCAACAGGCTTCACACACTACATTCGCCACACCACGATATTCGGCTTCTGCGCTAGACCGAGATAATGTAGGTTGGCGTTTGGAAGACCATGAGACTAAATTATCTCCAAGATAGACACAATATCCCGATGTGGAGCGACGTGTGTCAGGACAACCGCCCCAATCGACGTCCGTGTAGGATACGAGATCAGAGATTGAGGACTTGGAGAGCTGAAGACCAAAGTCGATTGTCCCTTGAATATATCGGAGAATTCTTTTAATGGCATTCATATGAGACTCCTTAGGATCATGCATATGGAGACACACTTGTTGGACGCCATAGGATATGTCGGGTCGAGTAAATGTTAGTTATTGAAGAGCACCAGCTAGACTCCGGTAGTGTGTAGGATCCGGGACCGGCGAGCCAGATGAAGAACTAAGTTTAGAAGCCGTGTCAACTGGAGTGGCAGTAGACTTACAAGAAGTCATCCCTGCCTTGTCAAGAATTTCCATAGCATATTTCTTTTGACTAAGAAACAATCCATGTTGATTCCTTGTGACGGCAATACCCAAAAAATAATTTAAGGGGCCTAAATCCTTCATTGCAAATTCAAATAAAGAAGAGACACAAGAGAAACACGAAGTTTATTTGAGGAAGCCGTCAAAATTATGTCATCGACATAAAGTAATAAATAGGCCATATCCTCACCGACTTGATACACAAAGAGAGATTGATCTGATTTGCTTTGAGAAAATCCAATAGTGGCAACAAAAGTAGCAAATCGATTATACCATGCACGCGGAGCTTGTTTGAGGCCATATAAAGACTTCTTTAGCAAACACACATGATCCGGTTTGGAAGAATCCCGAAAGCCAATGGGCTGATGCATGTACACGGTCTCCAGTAATGTCCCATGTAAAAACGCATTCTTGACGTCCAATTGGTGAATGGTCCATGATTTAGATAAAGCCAAAGTGAGGACAATCCGAATTGTGGCAGGCTTGACAACTGGGCTAAATGTATCAGCACAATCAACTCCTACTTATTGAGACCTGCCATCACCAACAAGACGAGCTTTGTATCGCTCAAAAGAACCATCAGAGTTGAATTTATGTCGAAAAATCCACATACATCGAATAATATTCACATTAGTAGGACGAGGTACCAATTCCCATGTCTTATTATTAATAAGAGCATCAAACTCGTCTATCATGGCCAATTTCTAATTCGGATCGGCGAAAGCCTCCTTAGGATTTTTCGGAATGGGTGAGGGAGTGAGTGTCGAACTTAAATTCCATAGGCGACGAGGTTTTGAGATGCCACGCATACTTCGAGTAATACGGGTAGGTGCTGGAGGGATGTGATGGTTTGTGGCAGCCAATGGAGGTGATGGAGAAGGTGTATGAAGAGTGGATGATGTTGTAGGTGGTGTGGAGGCTGCATGCATGGGACTATTTGTAGTTGGAGATGTGGAATGAGAGGTGAGGTGATGATGTAATAACGGATGGATACCAGCTTCGACAAATTCATAGGTGGTAGATGTTGGAGTATGAAGTTTAGCGAAGGGAAAAGTAGATTCATCAAAGATAACATGCCTGGACAGGAGGATTTTTCGGTTAGCGAGATCATAGCATTTGTAACCTCGATGGTCATGTGGATAACCTAAGAATACACACGGAGTTGACCGGGATTGCAACTTATGAATTGTGGTCGATGGAAGAAGGGGGTAACAAAGACACCCAAAAACCCGAAGGTGCGAATAAGTGGGTTCGCGGTTGTAGAGGACGTGTGTAGGGGATAGGTTGGACAAAACTTTTGTAGGTAGAATGTTTAAGAGATATGTAGCCATAGTGAGAGCATGAGGCCAGAATGATGGTGGAAGAGAAGATTGAGCCATAAGTGTCCGGATTAAGTTATTGGTTGTGCGGATTTTACGTTCGGCTTTTCCATTTTGTTGTGAAGTGTAGGGACAGGAAAATCGAAATACCATTCCATGAGATTGACAAAAGGAACGAAACAGTTGATTATCAAATTCTCCGCCATTATCACATTGAAAAGATTTTATTGGAAGACCGAATTGGTTTCTAACAAAAGCAGCAAATGACAAAAAACAAGAGTAAATTTGCGACTTTTTGCCAATAGAAAATGTCCACAAGAAGTTAGTGAAATCATCCAAAAAGAGGACATAATATTTGTGACCAGCGCTACTTAAAAGTGGTGATGTTCATACATCACTATGAACAATATCAAAAGGCATTGTAGTAGAAGATGTAGAATTGGAGAATGGTAATTTAATGTGTTTGCCAAAAGCACAAGAACTACACAGTGAAGGAGAAGATGAAACAAACGAAATCTTTTTGGATTTTCTAAGACTGTCTAACACCATGGCTCCCGAATGTCCCAGACGATTATGCCACACTTTGTCAGAAAGCGCAACACAAGTGGAATGAGTAGTAGGATTGGAAGAGGTGGATAGAGCAGTTAAAGGATAGAGATCTCGGGTACTATTACACCGCATTATTCGCTTCCCCGTCCACATATCCTTCACATTAAATCCAAAAGGGTCAAATTCAAGTGTAACATGATTGTCAGTAGAGAATCGACGCACATATATGAGATTTTTTATAATGTTGGGTGCATGAAGAACATTGCGTAAGTGCAAAGGGGGGTGAGGAGGAGGAAGTTGACTTTGTCCAATCCCAAGAATTGGAATCGTGTGTCCACTACCAACAACAATATTTTGAGATGAACCCTTAGTGGAATAAGATGAAAGAGTACCTTGAGATGCCGTCATATGTGATGTCGCCCCGGTATCCATATACCAATTATCATCCGGAGGGTTTAACGACATGGTGTGCATAGCCGCATTTATGTCTGTGAGCGTCGGAGTAGATGTATCGACACTTGCAGAGTATGCATGTTGTGGACGAGAGCCAAGAATACCTTGTTGGGGACGTGGAGATGGTGGTCGAGCCGTAGTCGGGTATGGACATGGAGAAGTAGACCATTGTGGTGAAGGTGTCCAATACGACCATGGTGCGTAGGATGCCCAGTGTTGGGGTGATGGCGACGTCCACGGACGAAAGGATTGATGTTGAGTAAAATTACCACGGCCACGCCCACGTCCACCATGTTGCTTGTGACGATATGTGGAATTACCTTTGCCTCGGCCACCATGATGTTTAGATTCAGAAGATGTAGGTGTACTCACGTCCGATCTAGGAGATGAACCTTGAGATTGAGATTGAGAAGTAAAGAGGGCAGCAAGATTAGAGGTGGTAGAAACTTGCTTAGCCTTACGAGTTTCTTCAAGTATGAGGCGAGAGCGAGCCTCATAAAACTGGGGTAGAGGATCACTTTGTTGTATAAACGTGGCCACACTATCATAATTCTCGTTTAATCCTGTGATTAATTGAAGGACTAAACGATTGTTAGAGACTGGAGCTCCAACATTGGATAGTTGACCAGCAAGCATCTTCAATTCTTGGCAATATGCACACATTAGGGAAGTCATCAAGTCGAACTTTAGTGAATTGATTTTCCAAATAAACTGCACGCGAGTTTTTATTATCTTGGAAGATGCTCTGCAGACGCTCCCAAGCTTGTTTTGCAGTAGAATCAGGCTCAACAATTGTATGGAGAAGATCATTAGAAATAGTACCGTAAATCCATTGGAGAACAATTGCGTCGAGGCGAGAGCATAATTCTTTGTCGACGGCGGTGGGAGGATCTCCTTTGGGTGGGATGATATGATCAATAACTTTATATGCGCAGCAGTGAATTTTGAACAACTCCGCCCAAGATGAATATTGACCTTTTTCCATCTCTAGAGTAATGGGTATAAAATTCTTCACGTTGTTGACGGCTAGGGCGGGATGAAAATCAGATTTTCCGGCCATGGATATAGAGGAGAGAAGAAAGAAATATGAAAGGGTTAGGCGAAGAATTTAGCACAAGAGCTCTGATACCATGAAAAAACTAATTTCCGTACTGGTTTCATTCAACAACTGAGTTTAAATACATGTACAAGGAGTTTATGTTCTATACTAAAGCTAGAGATATCAACTAACTACCGTAATGTTAGGATCTATTAAAACAACTCTAACAACTCCTATATTGACTCTATTATACATTTTACAAATGATAAACGAATATGGATAGATTATTTTCACAATCAATCAAAGTTGAGGCGAGGGTTTTTGCTGTTTAAACCATAGCTTCTGTTTAGTCTCGTTTCTTTTGAAGAATTTTACTAAACTTGGACTTGTACTTAGTTGTTGGGCCTTATGATATATTCCTACTCTTTTGATACGAGTTTATTATGACTCGGACGGTGCCGAGCTATATTTTGAATAGATAATGTTTATTATATAAAAAATCTTTGTTCTGGCACGTTCCATTTATTTTGATGAGATATTTCTCTAATTATTCGCCTTTATACAAATTGTTCGAGTATTTTATTTTTTTCTTTCTTTTCTTTCCCCATTTTTTTCTCCAATCCCATGTGGCACCCTGATGATCGTGTCCTTCTCCGAAAATTGGGGTGTGACAGAACACTTCTCTACCTTGATGTTGGTCGAATACCTTTGTTGGTTGTGTCTGCTTTGATGATGAGATTGGTTGGTACGTGCTAGATTTTAGTACTGAGAGGCTTGATTGGTTCTGTCTGCCTAGGTAATCTTGTTTAATGTTAGCAGTCGTGTCTGCCTTTGTTGGTATTGTCTGCCTTGATGATGAGATTGGTTGATATTACCTTCTTTATCTGCTGAATGTCTTGATTGGTTATATCTGTCTTGATATTGAGATTGGTTGATTCATAGTATAACTTTTGATGAGAGGCTTGATTGGTTCTGTATGCCTATTTAATTTGGTATAATGTTAGCAGTTATGTCTGCCTTCGATGATTCATGCTATATAATTTATGTTGAGAGGTTTGATTGGTTTGTTATGCCTATTTAATTTGGTTTAATGTTAGCAGTTGTGTATGCCTTGATTGGTTTATCCGTTGAATGTCTTGAGTGCTTAGTTAATTTTCATTAGCAACAGTTGTGTCTGCCTTGATGATGAGATTGCCTTCTTTATCTGTTGTGAGGCTTGATTGGTTCTGCATGCTTAGTTAATTTTCATTAGCAGCAGTTTGATTGGTTTATATGCTGAATGCCTAGATTGATTCTGCCTTAATGATGAAATTGTCTTTTTTTTTTTATCTGCTGAGAGGCTTGCCTTGGTTGGTTTACATAACATTAGTTCAATAACTGTCACACTTATTCAACTAGCCATACAAAAGGTATTTATACTCAGGGGCGGAACTAGAGGGGGGTCGGGTGGGTCGATAGACCTCCCGGCCGATGGAACTTCAATTGAGTATGGTAGGATTCGTGTTGCCCATATATAATTTTAGTGGAAAATACAATTTACTATTTGTTTGTAGTTTAGTTGGTTATCGACTCTATCGATCTCACTTAATAGAGGTTTCATGTTCGAAACCCCTTACAGTCATTTGGTTTCTATTTAGAGTTGGCATATATATCATGATTGTGTTCGAACCATTTAAAATTATATTTAGCAATTCTTGTTTTTTTTTTCTCTGCCTTTGGCTACCGTTGTTACTCTACTTCGACTCCCGACTTCATAATTCTGGTTCTGCCACTGCTTACACTTCTACCTATATAAAAAATTAGTATACTAGCTATACAAAACATAAGTTCCAATTCTGCCTAAGTTATACTACTACCTATACAAAAGCTTAATTCCCAGCCTTCATCTTCAACTGCCAATTGCCAAATCATCAACCAGTAGCCAGAGTCTGTTTTGAATAATTTCTCTCTGTGCCAATTATGTAAGTTATGCACTCCAATACTAAACTGCTAGGGACCTCCAAATCCTTTGGAAGGCTTTCTTGTCTAAGAAGGGTATCTTTTTTCAAGTGTGGCATTAATTTAATTTTTATTTTCATTTCCACGTGTTTTAAATCCTTCAAATGAGATGACTTTCGAATCTCTCCGGACAATAAATGTAATTTGACCGACTTTACTTGCTTTAATTTGACTGTAGAAAGAAAACGAGTTGTTTTGGAAATTCCTTGCTCTTCTGTGTAGCTGGTGGCAGGAAATGTGACCTGCCATGTATTTTAATCAACTTTATTTCCTCTTTTGTAGCTAATTCTCCGAAGACAAGTTCCTGTTGGTTTTCCTCAAGAGAGATTGTAATGGGCTTTGATTTCTCAAAATTTCTTCGGCTCACTTGCATTGGCAGATTCATGCTATTTCAGCCCAAATTCCTTGAATTTTCATCTTTTCATGCATGCAGCCCTGAATCATCTTAACCACAATCCGCCACTTTTTCTCGTCATTCTTCACTTCCAAGCATGCAAAACCGAGCAAACAAACGTAAAATGGGTAATGTAACGCCCCAATTTTCAAAACTTTTAAGGGATGTCACTTCGTGTATAAATTTTAATCTACTCAATTTAATTTTTTAAAAAAATGGTTTTATAAAAAGGATAAGGCTTTAGTGCATTTCATAACAGCGGAAGTCTTAAATATAAAAACACACACGGCTACTAGTTTTCAAAAAAATGCAATGAAACGAAAGTGCTTAGTTTATAATAAAACTAAATTAATAAAGTAAAAGGTCTCAAAATTCTTTCCCGTGTGACCATCACCACCAACACCTCTACGCATCGGCCTAGCCATTTCCTGAAAAATATTAAAATAGTGGATTGAGTACGACTACTCAGTGGGAGATGTACACATTTATCAAAATTATAAATCACACCGATAAGACATGAAAAATTAGATCATGCAAAGAGATACTCAGCCACACAGACCACATGAACTTGTAATTGGCCACACATACCACATGAACTTTTCAAACAGTCCGATTTCGACTGACGGCCGGATTTTGACCGATTTTTCATAGAGGATCCGAATTCGAACCTATGGCCCAATTTCGACCCTTGCCTTTCCTTTCAGGATCCGATTTCGATCCTAGGGCCCGATTTCGACCCTTTCTTTCATGCCTGTCATAATCACATGAAATATCGAGCACAATGTATAATAAAGATAAACGGTAACATTCTCCACCTTGACCTTGACTTTGAAGAAAATAATGGATATCAATATTTAAGTCCTGCACGTCGATCCTATACATTGAAATTTATCTTAATATACATTGAAATTTATCTTAATGACTGTACATAGAATGTCATGCATGCATCAATAATTCAAATAATTCAACATATAGATCAAAATAATCAAACAAATGTATAATATATATAATCTACTTATTAACATGTAATTTTAACGGTTTCATATGGTAATAAACTTAAGTATATTAAGCATAATCTTACTTCTTTCTATTGACAATTCATTCATGCATTGAGTAATTCGGCAATTCATGAAATAAATTAATAAAATCATAAATGTATTGTCCTAAAAATCATAAAACTCAAACATGAACAACATATTACATATACCATCTGATGCAGCGGAAGGTTAAAATAAAACGAAATAGATAAAAGGGATAGTTGGGATACCAATCGAATCCGTTGATTCCTCGGAATACCGGAGATGTTCTACAAGTTGTTGCAGGACGGATCCTGCGATAATCTCGATCGTTGATTCGACGCACGAATACCCACTCGAAACTCTTCCAAATCTGTTGATCTTCACGAGAGATATCCAGATCTAGGCATCCAAATACTCGTTTCACAATTGAATACGAATAGAAGGGGAGAGAGAGACGACAACGTCTAAATTTTCATTTAATCAAATTCTTCTCCTTTTACAACTCAAACAACACCTATATATAGAAACTACAATCAAACCCTAAAAGCCCACATTATAAAAGCCCAAATACATAATTATTAAAAAGCCCAATCTAAAAGCCCACTATCTAGAAACCCACTATCTTATCTTTATTAGAAGCCCATCATCTTATCTACATCACTATCATAATAAAACTTATCATGATCAATAATTCATTTAATAATATCTGAAAACTTTATTTTTTTAATCTACACACAAGTTGACAAAATAATATGGCACATGAAGAAACAAATTAACAAACAAATAGTAAACGTATCCTAAAAATTCTATATTTTTAACATGAATGACCTAACATGTAGTATATCCCATTAAAATTAAACATGGTCAAAAACAATGTAAAGAAAACATGAAAACCAATTTTCCTTTCAAGATCATGAATATGCTGTCAGAAACTGGCAGGTTACGAAGAACAATTTTAAACAAATACTTATCATGCTTGTAAAATTCTACAAAAATAATATAGTATACTAGACATACGAAGACGATCCTAAATTTTCACGATGAGAGGACGACGGGAAGATGAGTAAATAATTCTTTAAACAGTTCGGAGACATGCTGGCAGATTTTCGAAAATTTTATGGATGCTATATTATGAGCGACTAAGGATACGTATTTATAGGCCTAGAAATCATTATCTAAAGGTATCAAATATATTTTATCCATAATTATTTTCGTACTTATATAATTTAGTGTATCACTTACCATACAAGAGATTCAATCATAGATAAATTAGGATATGGATAAATACAACTAGATTTTTTTTTAAACATGTATATCACACATAAAATATCTATTATAATCATAAAACATAATATAAAATTATCTCCTAATAACTTAATACAATGATAAATGTTATATCCTTTTATGAATCCTAGTAGGTTTAGGAAATCCAAAATAAATAAATATTATTCTTTCCTAATAATTCTAACATGATTTCTAAAAAAATAATCATAATATGATATAAACAAACACAATCAAAATTAAAAATAAATTTACATAACAGAAATGATTTAACGAAAAATAACATAAAAGCTTTAATTTTCATTTTAGTTTCTAAGGCACGACTTACAGAACTAAAATACTTGATAACATGCATGAATAGATATGCAATGCATTTTATATTGAAAATTTCAGGGCGTTACAGGTAATATAAAAGCAATAAATATATACTTATCAATCATATTAATTGCAGATTAATATCCTTGTAATTGTGGTGTTCAGAAAGTTGTAAGTTTCTTCTTGTCCTCAAACTAAAATTTACCAGGGTCAGGAATTAAATAAAAAGAAGAAGAAAGAAAACAACGTTGCTTGCTAGTTCTTTATGGTTCTGCATTTGATTTACTCTAAAGATAGCTAGGGAATATGCATTAAACGAATGCAGTATATTTCATTATGGCACGTGGTAAATCCATAACTGCTATTCGATGTGTTTATTGATAGAGTGGAATGTTAAGAATGTATGTTCTAAAATGCAAAAATGCAAAAGTGTACATGAGTGTATATAGGGGCGGATCCAGCCCAATAAAATGCCTTGGGCTGGACATGGATCGAAAGAAATACGTTGAGTTGGACTATTAATTTTAACCAATATTTCAAAAAAAAATCTAGAATTACTATTAATAAAAAAGGAAAAAAAAAATTCGTGGGTCTGCCCCTGAGTGTATATAATTGCAAAAAAATATACATCTGACAATTTGTCCCTATTCTTTTCTCTTTTTTGCATAAATATGTTCATTTTTCTTACACCACTATACATGTTTCTTTTTTCTTAATTATAGACATTTAGTTTTAACAATTCATGAAAATTATGGTATAATTACATAGTATTAATAAATATTGATTATCCCTCTAATTTATGAATTACTTAAGTAGATTATTGATAAAAAGTTAAGAATATAGGGTGGAGGCTATTAGTTCAACACACTTTATAGGGGTTAAATACGAAAAAATGTATAGTTTTGTATTTTAGAAAAAAAATGTGTATATTTTTGCATTTACACAAGTTTGTATGTACATTTTTGTTCTTCTCCTGACCATATTATTTCATAATAGTTTGTGTATGATGCATAATACGTAAACATATTACTATGCACAATACACCAATTTATAAAAACGTTGGTGAGATTCAAACTTGTAACATTTAACCGAGGCTGAAACACATTGTACCATTATATACTATTCCTTCATTTGATTTAGGCGCTAGATTAACCAAAAAAACTCATCAAATGATCAAAATATTATTCTTGAAAAGATCGATAATGGAACATTTTATAATTGATGAAATTGATCCTTCCAAAAGTCACTTATCATATCACTTTCAATGAAGATCGGTACAGTTCTAAACTTATAAAAAGAATATAATAATACATCAAAAAGTAAATATAAAAAAAAATTAAAAAAAGTGTGGTAAAAACAAATATGATAGAAATAAATCGTCTTCAAATTCTATCAAACATAAGAAGAAATCAAAACTACCTCCTCCTTTGCATTGAATTACTATTCCCCTCAAAAAGCTGTTCGATCATCGTCTCAACATCCTCCGGCTGGTATTTTATGTACTTATCCGCCTGCTTCTCCATGTACTGCCGGAACCTCCCCACAAACGACCGGTACGCCGGAATCAGCACCGCCGATACCGAGATCCGCAGCTCCGACTGCAGCTGCTCGTCGCTCACCACCCACGAGCCCTGCGTCCGGTAAATCTCTTCGAACGTGGCCGTGAAGATCTTAAACCTCTCCTTCAGCAGCGCCTTGTTGGGTTTTCCGTTGACCAGCAGCCCCTCCGGGTTGAGCGTCTGTAGCACTCTGTTCCACGTCTCCCGCTGGTAGTTCTTATGGTACTGCCGCACCACAGTGGATCGCCGCCGGCACCACGTGTCGCCCATCAGTTGGAGGATCTCGCTCGCGCCTTTCACCTTCTGGAGGATGTATCTCCCGTTGTTCATTAGGAATATATTGCGGAGCGACGGGTCGCGGTAGAGCTGCGATTTCTTCGCGAGGTTCGCGTCGAGCAAGTCCATCACGGTGACGACTTGGATCGAGAACGGCGTTCGTCCGGCCATCGTCTCGAAGTTGTGGGGGCTCTCGCTTTCCTTCTCCAGATCCGGCGTGGTGGGGTTGGCGGAATCCGGTAGCCTCTTGTCCAGCTCCGTGTGTTTTTCGAAGATTTTTTCGAGGGTGTCTTTGTAATCGCATGTGTATTTGAGGTAGTTCATGACGTAGCGTGTGAGCGGGTGCACTGCACCACCGGGGACCGGCGTCCGCGCCGTGTCGCTCTTAATCGAATTCTCGAGATCGCAGAAATTGCTCACCGCCGACTCCCCGATACGGTCAGCGGCGTCGGAGACCTCGTCGACAAGCTCGTTCCAGCTCGATTCTCCGCCGATGGTCGGGATCAGGCTCTGCAGCGCTTCGTACATGTCTATGTATTTGAAGAGTTTCTCGGCCGACCGCTTCGCCATTGCCGTCGCCTCGGCGAAATCGAGGAGCTGAATCACGACGCCGCGGAGGATGTTCCGCAGTTGACTCCGGCGGACAAGCGGGTAGTCGGCGAAAACGGATTCCCCGAGGCGTTTCTCCCCCGGGAAGATTTTATCCGAGCAGGCTTTCACGACGGCGATCCACCGGGAGATCTCCGCCTCGAGCGCCTCCCACGCCGCCCTCGCCACGTCATCCATGTTCCACATAATCTCGAAATCGTGCTTCAGCATCTGCTTCCGGATAGCGTTCCGCCGCGAGATGTAGTACACCTGGCAGCACTCCGTTTCGTACCCCGCGGAGATCATCGCCGCCGCGATTTCGTGCATCATGCTCACAACCTCCGGCGAATACGCCGGATACTCATCGGACTGCCCGGAATCCTCCTGAACCGAATTAACCTGAGTCTTCGAATTGAAGGACGACCATTTATTCAGCGCATTCTCCGCTTCCGAATCGCTTCTCGAATCTTCCAACAACGAACGAAATTCTTCCTCCAGAAACACCATAGCTCGCTGCAACGCCGCGCTGGTGTGATGCACCGAGGGATTAGCGCTCGAATCCGGCGGAAATTCACTCAACGCATTCGTCAATTCGGAGATGCGGCGGACGGAGTGGATGAAAAATAAATCATCATCCGTCACCTTGCCGAATCTCGCATTAGCTTCGCCGGAGCTGTACTTGTTTATCCTCGATTCTATGATCTTCGAGAAGGCCTCAATGTAATCAGGAATCTCCGGTGAATCCGACGATTTGTCGTCGATTTCGGAGATCGAATTAATGAAATTATCAACATTTTTTGCAATTTCATGGCCGTGATGCGCAGAATGTTGGTCGTCGGCCGATGAACTGACGGAATTCCGAGATTTGGGACTGGTGGAGATTTGGGGATTTTTTGTCAAGCTGTTGTGTTTCTGGAGACGGGCATCTTCCATTGATGTTTTGTTTCAGAGCTTTTTCAGGCGTAATTTGTTTGGAAGGGATAGAAAGAAATATTAAGTACTACAACGCAACTGAATTAATTTTATTTTTTATTTTTATTTTTTGTTTTGTTGATTCTTTTTTAGAAATTGGAGTTTTGTGGTTGGATATGATTGGAAGTTGACCGGCCTTGGTGCTGTCCACGACTTCACTTAATTGTTAATAGATAATACAAATATAGAATTGTGCGACTAAATCAAACTAAAAGATTTTATGCTCGAATTAAGTATAATCAAGATTATAATTAAATGTTCAAACAATAGTCTAACACGTCCTTCCGAATTGTTTGAGGGTTTATAATATTTTTTGCGCTACTTCAAAATTGTTTGTGGGTTTATAATAACCTTATAAGCTTTTGGGTAATTAGGGCTATCAATTGGTCCGATTAACCGACCCAATAGAACCGAATCAAAGTATTTTAAATTGAAACAAGCCAAATAAAAAAAAAAAATAGTTTGATTTTCGGTTTAACCAGTTAGTTAACCAGCATATTTAAACTTTTTATATTAAAATATTGATTCATCAAAAATATTAAATTTTCTATTATATTTATATTAAAATATTAATTCTATCAAAATTATAATATTTTTCTATTACATTTATATTTTTAAAATTCAGTTTATTATTTTTTGATTTTTTATTTTTTGTCTTCTTTTTTCTTCGAATTTTAATTATAACCGAATCAAATTGAATTGAACCGATTTTTTTTGGTTATAAACCTAATGAAATCGAACAAAATATTTATGTTTGGCATTTAGTTTTGCAAAAGAAAGAACCGAAATCTCCTTAATCATAAACTCGGTTTTGTTCAATTTAACCGAATTGACATCCCTAAATAATAGGACGACAAGTATTTTGTTTTTCTATTTAGGAGTTGTTATTTTCAATTTTGTCTTTAGTTGTAAAACCAATAGTTTCTTAGGGAAACGAATGTAGAGTTTTTAATTTATTCGGAATCACTCGATTTATTTCATTTGGATGTCATTTCAAAAGTTTTTTAAGAAGGTAATTTAATACTAATGATACGGAAACCTTAATTGTAGTTTCACCACTCCTAACATGGTCCAAGAGTTGTCAAGTGTTCTTCTTCAACATGGATTGGTAGCGAGAATGTTAAGGGAAACTCATATCTCAAAGTGTATCTTTTTTTCTTTTCTTTTTTTATTTCAAAATATTCACCGCGTTAATTCTTGAGAGAATTGAAGCGCTCAACAGTCAACCCTTAAAATGGACATATAAGGAATAGGTTATCCAACCTTATATTAAAGAGACACAATCATCATCGAGTCGATAATCAATAATGAGCTTCAACAGGAACTTCATAGGAAGCATATTCTAATACAATATTTGATTTTTTTATTTTCTTCTTTATGTTATTATTCTAACTCCACCATTTAAAGAGGCCCTCTCTTTACGATGTGTTTGCAAGAACTTATTTTAATCAGTTATCTGTTTTTTAATCACAAAACTTTTTTAGTATTTGCAAAACCTGTTTAATACGTTAATTTCTCTAAAATTATCGGAAAACTTTTTTAGTATTTACACCCCCCTATGCAGGAGGTGCTACACTCTCAAACGACTTCTTCCTCACCAAGAGACAAGTAACCTTATTTGGGTGAGCATGGGTGATATCGACGGTGCAGGTAACAAAATCCGGATGGTGCAGGGCGAGGGCCAAACAGTCCTTAGCCACGTCCAATCCCGTGGCATCGAGAAGCACGTGCCACGAGTTCCGATGAGCCTCCGATATCCAGTGCATAGACGAACGAGATCCATTAGTACAAATTGGGTAGGCGAAGAGCCCCTTCGGACTATACTTGCATTTCTTCCTAAAATACTGGCTTAATTGGGACCCCTTGATCCTCAAATCAAGCCATGTGTCCGGCGCCGCTACAACCTTCGAATCCCTAAATGTTACGGACTCCCTTACGACGTCGACATCGTCGCCGAGAACCGTCATGTAATAATTCCCCCTAAAGAAGGGGTAGGATTCTCCCACCATCATCATGGCCTCCCTCGAGCTTGTCGTGAAGACGACCAGATAGTCGTCTTCCGACAAGCCGCAGCTCCGGAGGGCGCGGTTGCGCGCCTGGATCTCCGGGATGGACATGAAATTGCCATCCCGAGAAGCCTTCTTGGAGGGCTCGAGTTCGATTCTCATCAAGTCGGAAGACGAAGATTCTCGGATAGTTTTCTTCTTGTCGTCGGGGTGTGATTCGTGGTCATTAAGGATGTAGAGATCGGTCTCTTCGGCTAGGCCGTTGCTGTACTCGGGGTACTTGGCCTGTACGTACTCCTCGACGTACTGCATTTCGGTCGGCGTGATCGGGCCCGACCATCTCAGGTCGAGCCCGTGGAGCTTCGAGATAGCTTCGGCTACCAGGTGGGCCGGAATCACCCGGTTCACCTTCTGTGATAAAAATTAAATTAAACACTAACAGACTATTAATGAAAACTCCATGTACTTGTAAAGAGATGACAGACTATTCTGCAATCATGATTAGTACTAGGGGTTGTGCAAGGGAGGATCCATAAATTATTATTCCCTCCATTACATTTAATGTGACCTATTTCTTTTCTTCACAAAAATTAAGAAAATAGTAGTGTTATATAAATTATTTGATTTTTTGTTGTGGTCCACACAATTTTTTTTACTTTAAAAAATGAATCACTTCTATTGAAACGTCCAAGAAGAAATATGTGCAACTTTAAACGAGACGCATTGAGTACTATTTAGTGTAGATGAAATTTTGAATTGAAGAATATACAATAGTAGAAGGAATAAAATAATTCCTCCCTCGCACACCCTTTTAATCCACCATTGGACGTGTGGGACCGATCACCCCCTAAATAGTTTACAATAACAATTTATTTGGGCATCTTTAAATTATAAATTTATACCCCCAAATTGAATTTCACCCTCTAATTTTTATTAATATTCAAAGGGCCTCCCTGATCGAGACATGTCATAATTGGGGCAAAAAGTAAAGACACAAAGAAAAGATCATGATATAAGGAGTTTGCCTTGATGACCATGCTAGTTGGCCTGCTGTTTTGATTTGGCGAGCTGCACGGCGTTGATGATTGAAATGATTCTCCTCCTCCTTCAGACTCTGATCCCTCCTAACAATACATATAAATAGATTTGTATATAGTTTCAAATAATATTCAAGAAAAGGAGGAATTAATTAACGATGAGCAGATGATTATATATGGTACCTTGGAATCTCCATCTAGACATACTTCTTCTTGAATGTTTTCTTCGAACATGATTTCTTGAATGAAAAAGAGACTGAGGAGTGAGAGAGAGAGAGAAGAAGAAGAAGAAGAGAGAGAGAGAAGCAACGAGATGATCAGCAGAAATTAAACATAGTCGGTGGGTGCACTAAACAATGAGGACGTGTTTATATAATTATCATATTAATATAAGTGTTGGAACGAACAGAGAAGCGCCGACATCAAGTGACCCACAACCTAGAATCATTAATTAATAATCTGCTATTTGTGTTTTAATAATTGAGGGCTTCACCACTAACCTTTTTGGGTTACATCACAATTGCTAATTTGATATAATTAAAGTACAATGCTAGCATCATTAAAGTTCACTTATTATTTTCCTTGTAAAGTTAAACATCGATAAAGTAATAATCTTGAGATTGAGAAAAAATATCTGTTTAAGGAGGTTATTACTTTATCGAACATTATTTTATTGCATTGATTCATATCGGAATCGAAAGAAATTATTATCTTAATGAGATTATTACTTTATACTGTATTTATAATTGACATATTGAAGAGATTGTGGTGGGTTAAAAATTTACGGGGTCTCGTCATTGACTAATTATTCAAATCAATTTTGACCAAAACTTGGTTATTATGGTGAAGAAACAACTATACGTCAAGTAATATTATTCATAATACTACAATCTATCTACAAGTTTTATTTGGTTCCGTCCCATTTGACCGAACTGTGAACAAAGTTAACGACTAAATAGTAGATGGCAAAATCAATTAGAATAAGAGAAGATAAAGAACAATTAGAAAGAAGAATCATCCATTCACTCGTTTAGGGTTAACTGGTTAAGGATTAAAGTTTACGTTTTTGTTACTTTGATTTGTGAGAAAATAGCATATAAGTATTTCCAAGGAATATTCTCAAACTGCAGAAAAAAAACATGATTTAGTATTAATTTTAGAGATGATTTTGGTGCCTCAATCACCATAATTTCCGATTATGGTGCAGGAGGTGCTACACTCTCAAAACGACTGTTTAATACGTTAATTTCTCTAAAATTAAGCAACTATATAAACTGTTTAAAATAAGTTCTTGCAACTATATAAACTGTTTAACTAAGATATATAGTTTCTTTTAAGCATCTATTGAGATGATTTTGGTGCCTCAATCACCATAATTTCCGAATTAAAAAAAACATCTTTTTTTTTAATGTAAATTTCAAAAACTGCATACTTTTGATTAAAAATAATTATGTTCAATTTTAATGAAAAACTAATAAAAAAATGTTTGATTATAATAATTATTTGCAAATAGACCTAAGTGGAGAGGAATCGAAGTCAATAATTCAATCTCCAAGAGACACCCAATGAATTTGCATGGCAGTCTCATGTTGCCGACTTGCCCAGTCCGGCAACCACAGTGGTTAGGTTCCTTTTCTGTGCTAAAAAAATGTATAGTTTTTGACCGCCCAGGCCCAACGATACAATTGTTTAAATTAAAAAGCAAAGATTCGGCCCTTATAGGCTCCTAACTATTTCAAATTTGGATGAATTAATTTTTTCATTAAATTTTCCGTAATCAACGATAATTAAATTAAAAAAATAAGAGTTTTATCGATATAAATTTATTTAGAATTAATTCATCCAATAGTTGAAGTTTTGACTTTTGAGGACATTTTAACCAGTTTTTTTTTTACAGAAAGTTTTTAATTAATTAAAAAAAAATGAAAGGATAGGAAATGCATGATAAATTATGATTATAATATGGAATAAGTGGACGAATCACATGCTAAAATTTTAATTAACTAAAAGATTATGTAATTTTTTAATTAAATTTCTTAATTAATTTTTTAATTAATAAAACTTTTTGCATCCTACTCGTACAGCTTATTTCCATATTTTTAATCATAATTTATCATGCATTTCCTATCATTTCATTTTTTTAGTTAATTCATTTTTTTTGTTCAAATTGATCCTGAAAAATTCAACTATTTGGATGAATTGGTACTAAATAAGTTTATGTCGAAAAAACTTTTTTTTATTTATTTTTAATTATAGTTGATGAACGAAAAACTGAACGGAATAACCAATTCATCCCAATTTAAATGATTAGGGACCTATTAACTAAAAATAAAAGATAAGACAATTTGGCTAAATGCACATATTTTGAGGACTATAAAATCTAATTTGTTAATTAAAAATGTTAAGAAATAGTTTTGCAACTAACTTTATATGTTTTTGTTTTATCTTTCCCCACATTTACTTGCAATTAATTTACCCCATTTACTCTTCATTTTTATACATTCACCATTTCCTTATTGGGAAATATGGCCTATAGTTTTTCATAAAAGAAATTGACGATAATGTAATTATTTAATATTTAATCTTAAAACTCCATTAACTAAATCAATACCAGCCTGCTGCACGGATTACACTGGAGAACCTATGTCTACAAGTTGAGGAATAAAGACAATTTAAGAGCCTACATGTTAGGGAAAATTAATTTCGTGAAAGTAAGCCCTTATAAACGCTTCTAAAAACAAACCTTGATATATAAATATTGCAAAACTTGTGATTTGCGACCAAAATATTAAGGGTTTTTCTAGATTGTAAATCTTTGATTCGAAAAATATAAAACAAATTCGAGATGAGTTCATCCAAAATCCCAAAATCAATTTGTGTGACATAATATATGTGCATTATGTATTTAATGTTTTATATTTGTTGAAATCAGAAAACATATCACCTATAGATATCAAATTTAGTTATACATATGTAATATCAAATATAATTATTACAGACATTAATTTTTTATGGCTAAATTTCTTAGTGAAATATATATGAAACATACATTTAGATCCCGTTTAGAAGATCTTATCTACAACTTATTTCAGCTTATTTTAAAAAATAAGGGTTTTTGCATGCGTTTGAGAGAGCTTATGAAAGAATAAAATATTTTTGCCTTATTTTCATAAACTGGTAGGAATAGCTTATGAAAATAAACTAAAAACAGCTTATGAAAAATAAGTCATCATATCAAATTCTCCTGACAATAAATTTTTAAACTATATATATTTATTTTTAATTAAGTGCTTATATATAAATATATTCAATCGCAACAGTTTATTCAATTTAAGCGCTTATAATATAAGCACTTATGCTATAAACATTTAGCGTATAAGCACTTATTTCGGTGGTGTTTGGAAAAACTTTCAACTACAGCTTATAACTTTCAGTTGCAGCTGGAGTGTTTGGAACAATAAGCTTTTAGCAGAAAATCCCTACCAATTATGGCCAAGATAGGGAAGCTGTTTAAGCTGCTATGACTCAACTTTCAGCTACAGCTTACAGTTTATCTAATTTAATTAACTATTTTATCCTTTAGATATTTTTATGATTCTCAAAAATTATTAATTTTTAAATTAAAAATTTTCTTAGTTACAAATTTAATTATAATTAAATTTTAATATATTAGCTAGTAATTTGATAAAATTTATTTTTTATTTATTATTTATAAATTCTTCAAGTTTAAGGACATAATTATTATTAAAATTAAATATAATTAAATATATATTAATTAAAATAGTGGGTTCTGAAAATTTTGAATTTTAAATTAATTTTTTTTATTTTTATTTAATGATAATTATTTCTTAGCTATGTAATTATTAAAGTTATATGAAAATATATTATAATAGATTTTAAGCAAATAAATAATATTTAAAATATAATAGTATGATATGTTTACGTTAATATGATATATTGTAAATTTATATAATATAAAGATTAATAATATTTATTTATTTATTATAAATTATAATTATTTAATAACATTGAGGGTAAAACGAATATTTTATTTAAAAAAACTTAAAATAAACTACTGATATAAGCAGTTATTCAAATACTATTTTCTTCATTTTCAACTGCTTTCAGCACTTATTTTCAAATACTTACAAATTCTCAAATCAACAGCTTTCAACACTTATGAATAAGCTTCAACTACTCCAAACACCCAATTAAACTATTTCACAAACGTGGCCTTAATATAAAAAAATTTCACACTTAGCGTGGAAGAAACTCTTTGACTTTTAAGAATGGTACAAGATCTTTCACAAATACATAGGATATTAATAATTTTATTACAATATTAGATGTATTCAAATCGCGTGATTACGAAACTATAATCCAATCTCTAACCAATAATAATAACAGTACAAAATGAGGAATGTGTCACTAAATAAATAATTATTTGTGTAAATGTGGGGTCCCACAGAAAAAACAAAAGTTGTGTAGTAATAATTGTTTTTCTTTATAAGAAAAACAAATCAAATGAGTCGATGAAAGAAATGAGACAAATAAAATAAAATAAAGTGAATAATTTTTTTTATGTGTAGAAATCCGCGACTATTATCAAAAATTATTTTTCGGTCAAAGGTTGAAGTTTGGAAGAGTGAAACTACCTATGCTTTAGAATTTAGAAAGATTATACATAATCGTGAAATAAAATAAATAAATAAAATATTAGATTACATATCAAATTATCAATTAATAATTAATATGTGGATGAGTGTGTAAATCATGTGGACTGTGCGTGTGTGTGTGTGTGAGAGAGAGAGGAGCGAGAGAGGTCTGGCTAAACTCTATGACAAGGGAAAAAGCCGGCGAAAACTCTGTTCATAATACGCGGTCTTTTGTCAATTAGATTCTACAGTCTGTCAAAACTAAATTACTGGAACTTCCCCTAAATATTTTTCATTCCTTTTTGGTTGTATCTTTCTTCTTGTTTTAACTTGAAAATCTTTGCTTGGCTATTCTCCTTGATTGGGTCATTCTCCGTATCCATAGATAAGGATCATTAAAATCTCGGATTTTTATTTATTTATTTATTGAATTTAGGGTATTGGCGATTTCTCTTGTTGGCTGTTTATGGTCGGATTGGATTGAAGAAACGAGATATTAATTGTTCTTTGGTTGAATCTGGTTTAGTTGAAGCAAGGGCGCTTTGATTTTTGATAGAGAGATAAATGGGCTGTTTCCCTTGCTTTGATTCAAGAGAAGATGAGAAGCTGAATCCCGGTAGAGATGGAATTGATTACAAGCAGGTTCAAACTGCCGTCCCTTCCAATATATCAAAATTGTCATCTGGTTAGAATCTCTCTTGACTTAATTCATTCATTTTATTTTATTTTTTGAATTAAATTTCTTGGTCATCTTCATGTGGTTTGATCTAATGTCTGTAGTTTGGGTTGATGATTTCTTAATGGCTTTTAGTTGTTGATTATTACCTAGGGTTTATCTTGATTTTGAGTTCTATGTTAATTATTGAATTAGATCTCAACTGGTTTCATCTCGATCCGATTACGATAAGGAAACAGTTGAAAGGATATATCCACTACCACTAACTAGTATTTCATCAGTCATTACAAGTCAATCCACCATATGTTGATTCCTAAATTAGTAGATTCATTATACTCCACCACCTTTGCTATATGGATTTTGATAAGACCAACTTATATCTCATTTTCTGTGGATCGACATTGTCCGTTTAATCGATAGAGTCTCAAATACACAATAAAACTAAAACCATAAGCTAAAATAATGAATCTTCAAGGGACATAGTTGAACAAATTTTTATTCATCAATTTGCATCTTTCCCAAAAATATTCCAATTTATAAATCTAGACGATTGCCTATTCATAGACTATTATGAGGTCAAGATAAGCCGCTATGGTGAAATCGGTGGACACGCTGCTCTTAGGAAGCAGTGCTAGAGCATCTCAGTTCGAGTCCGAGTGGCAGCATGTCATCTGCTAAAAAACTAAAATAGATCCTATAATGAATTAATGAATTCAATTGACAATTTTGATTTTATAATTAAGGAACTCTTTTTTATGATATTTTCAACTTTAGAGCATGCTTAGTAAATGATATTGCTTCCGGGTCTAGAGTAAGTCTTCTAATGGATGGCGGGTGGTTTTGATTGTACAGGGGGAGATAGGCTAAAGTCGAAGAGTAATGTTGGACCGAAGAGGGAGGCATCGGGGCTGAAGGACTTGCCGGATAACCAAATTGCTGCTCAAATATTCACTTTCCGCGAGCTAGCCGCTGCTACAAATAACTTCCGGCCAGAGTCTTTCTTAGGAGAGGGTGGATTCGGACGTGTATACAGAGGGAAGCTCCCGAACGGTCAGGTATAATTCTTCATCCAAGAATTACGTCGTTTAACTTTTAGGTTGACATTATATAGTTTCTTCTTCGTATTATTTCAACTTTTCGAAATATGTTGGTTCATGGTTGCATTTTATTAGCTTATGTTGCTTAATTAGTTTAGGATTTATCGAATAGTTTTGTATGCTGGTAAGACAAGTTATATTCCCTGAAATTCGAGTAAAGATTAGAGCTTATATAATTTTTCAATCCTCAACAGTTTGTCGATGTGATGTTACTTGCTTGTAATGTAATCCCTGCATCCCAATAAACATGGCTTGTTTGATTTCGGTACGGAGATTAAGAAAGTTGTTTGTTGTGTGTAAAATAGTGTAAAGTTAGTGGGCCCACTAGAATATATTAGAGCCCACTAGAATATATTAGAGTTTTATTTAATGTCGGGAAGCGAACAAGTCAACTTTAGTAGGCGAACTCAAAATGGGAAACAAGCCATGTTTATTGGGACAGAGAGAGTATGTGTAGGTCTAAACTCTTACTCTCCGTCCCATTCATCTTGTCTCGTTTTCCTTTTTAGTTTGTCCCATTCTAAAAATGGCAACTTCTCTACACTCAACTAACCACTCTATTTTTGTGGATCCCACCTTTTCACTCTTATTTTAGCAACTATCTTTAATATACGTGCAAAAAAGAAATGGGACACGCTCGTTGGGACGGAGGGAGTATATTCTTTCAGAGCTTTTATATACGTTTTTAACTTAACATCTTTCCAGTTAGCGTCGGTCAGAGTTTTGTGTGGTTCAACTTGGTTGTGGGTTATAGTTATAACGAACAACATTTTAACATGCAACCAGCACGGGTTGGTTTTTAGTCCTCGAAGAGGTATCTTTGAATCGGTATATAAGAGAACTCAGCATGCTTCGACTTTTCTCCTTGATGTTTCCAGTTACGCCTGCCGTAATTAGAATCTTTTACTTGCGTTAGCAGGCTGTTGCTGTGAAGCAGTTGGATAGAAATGGGCTTCAGGGTAATCGAGAATTTCTGGTCGAGGTTCTAATGCTTAGCCTTCTCCACAATCCTCACTTGGTGAATTTGTTGGGCTATTGTGCTGACGGGGATCAGAGGCTTCTCGTCTACGAATTTATGCCCTTGGGCTCGTTAGAAGATCACCTTCATGGTAAGACTCTTGGTTTTTTTTTTTTGTTCTTGCTCAACTTGTTGGATTTTACAGTTTCGTAGCTACTTGATTCGTTATTCTCTTTCTTTACATCGCATCTGGAAATATATTGATACAATAGTCTTCAATCGGTTTTCGGATTACCTAGTGCACTCGGTTTCTATCCCTATTTATTACATGTAAAAATAGTACTCCCTCCGTTCCACCAGAAACGATACGTTTCTTTTTGGCGCGGGAATTAAGAAAGTGGTATCATGTGGTGTAGATTGTTTGACTTTTTAATAGTTAAATGTTGTCTGCACAATCTCTGTCATTTTAGGAAACATATCATTTGTACAGGGACGTCCCAATAAGGAAAACGTGTCATTTATAGTGGAATGGAGGGAGTACAAGGATTATGAAATCGTGTACACTGGTCCGTTTATATAGGCAACATAGAAGTTTCTACTCTACGTATTAATATTCGATTCTAGGATTTTGTCCATGTATGTCTAATTTCGTCATGTATCCTCGTCCGTTCTTGACTCTGTTGTTACATTGAACATGTTATAAGCCAATAAGAAGTCGGATGATGCAAATTTGTTTTCGGTAGATGAATGTTTTGCTATGAGTATGGAAAATTAAGTCAAAAATAATCCCGCAGATCTTCCACCTGACCAAGAGCCCCTCGATTGGAACACGAGAATGAAGATAGCAGCTGGTGCGGCTAAAGGATTGGAGCATCTCCACGACAAGGCGAATCCTCCCGTTATTTACAGAGATTTCAAGTCGTCCAACATATTACTAGGTGAAGGCTTCGTCCCAAAGCTCTCGGACTTCGGACTCGCCAAGCTCGGCCCTACCGGAGACAAGTCGCATGTATCCACCCGAGTTATGGGAACTTACGGCTACTGTGCGCCGGAATACGCCATGACGGGCCAATTAACCGTGAAGTCGGATGTTTACAGCTTCGGAGTCGTCTTCTTGGAGCTCATCACGGGCCGTAAAGCTATCGACAGCACCAAGCCTCAAGGCGAACAGAACCTCGTCGCGTGGGTAAATTACTACGCCCTACCCTTTTAACTCTCTCGTATCTTTCGAATCTCCACCTTTTTGAATGCCCGTATTATTTCAGGCGCGGCCCTTGTTCAATGATCGGAAAAAGTTTGCAAAATTAGCGGATCCGAGGCTGCAAGGGAAGTTCCCTATCCGTGGCCTTTATCAAGCTCTAGCCGTGGCGTCGATGTGCATCCAAGAACAAGCTGCCGCTCGTCCCCTCATCGGAGATGTGGTCACCGCGCTTTCTTACCTAGCGAACCAAGCGAACGATCCGAGCCTCGCCCCGGTCTATAGAAACAGAGTAGGCGCGGACAAGGAAGACGAACGGGGTGGGAAGCTACTGCAGAGCGAAGAGGGTACTGGGTCCGGGAGGAAATGGGAGTTGGAGGGATCGGAGAGGGACGATTCTCCGAGGGAGACGGCGAAGATGTCGAACCGGGATCTGGACCGGGAACGTGCCGTCGCCGAGGCGAAAATGTGGGGTGAAAACTTGAGGGAGAAACGACGGCAATAGTATGAATGAAGAAGAGGTAGGTATTGAAGGAAGAAGAGTGTATATTTTCGAGCCTTGAAACTTTTATTTGTGCTGCCTGTAAACTCTACTTACATGGATTCAACTTTTTTTTCTGTAAACTTTCCTAACATTCAACTAATTCATTTTCCGTCAGGTGTGCGACTGCAGCTTTTCGTTATAATAAGTCTTTATAACTTCTCAATTATATAATAAACGTTTAATTAGTAAGTTTAGGTGAAATTCAATACGCAAGTAAAGTATAATGGTATCATTTAAAATTTGTCAAATAAAATATTCCCTCCGTTCTGAATGAAATGTCTTGTTTCTTTCAGTACGATAATTTATGTATTTGATTTTTGTATAATAAGAGAGATAATGATGTAAATGAACGGAATTAGGAATTTCTTTTGGTCAAACCGAATCATTGCGACTTTTGAATTTCATTGTCAGTGGTGTATAATATTATTTTAATAAATTTTTATATTAGTTGATATCTAGGAAAGTTGAGACATAAGTAATGATTAACTCAAAGGAAAAGAGCATTATGCCTAAATCACGGCGGATAGATTTTGATGTCACATAATTATATTTTACTATATATCACATCAATAAATTATTTGACATGTATAATATATTTTAATTAAATAATTAAATTAAAATTAATTATAGTGGATCACATATGCCACATGTCAACATATTATAAAGTGTGACTTACAAGGGAGTATATTGTATGACACACAAGTCTTTGTGAAATTAATGGACATCATTTCCTCATTTTCTTGTGCACTTCTCAATTAATATTTTCTTGAATTAAATTGAGATTTTATATCGGTTTAGTTGAGATAGCTAATTATATCAGTTCTCATATTTTAATAGTGATTATGACTCGTCATAAAAAAACATATATATAAATTGAGAATTTGCTAAGATATGATAATAATTGCTCGCTAGCTATTTTTTTTAAAGAACAGAAGAAATCAAAGTTAAAGTTATGGATGAAACTACTATACTATTGCTTACTTTTCTATTAAATATTTGCAGATAGTTCGTGTTTTATGTTACAGTTAAACCTCGATAAAGTAATAATTTTGGGATCGAGAAAAAATATCCATTTAATGAGGTTATTACTTTATCGAACATTATTTTAATGCATTGACCCATATTGGGACCGGAAGAAATTATTATCTTAGCGAGATTATTACTTTATCGAGGTTTAACTGTATTTATGTATTGTTGGGTGATTAAAGATTAATGATGCATCAATTAATATTTTATAAGAAAAAAGATAGCCATTAGAGGCGCAGAAACATTATTGAAAGTGAATTGGTCAACCCCAAATCTCGCATTCACGTCTCATCCCAAAATTCGTAGTTAATACGATGACATGAAGCTGGTGATATACAATAAGATATCATTTTTCATTTTTCAACTCCTAAATCTCAGCATGATTTACTAAATCGATGACTTTACTATATTAAATAATATAAAATGGAAGAATTAAGGCTTACATCAATAGACTCAACGTATAATTACATCATTAGCGGCTGAAAATACATCATTTTCTTGAATTTCGGCGTTAGAAAAATTGTATTACTGATATGGGGTCCAACTAATACGATCACTCCAAAATTTAATTATTTCTTTGTCTAATACAAGAAGGATTTTAGCCAATTTTTTCTAGTTTTAGTCTCAACTACTCCTACAGATTAATTAAGAATATAATGATAGTGGAAACCCTTAATTTAGTAGTGAGAATTTTGTTCAAAGATTATTTAGACGTGCATGTTGCTTATCAAGTAAGTTTTCTAAGAAAAAAAAAGATGAGCATCAAGAGTTCTTATCTATCCTGACATAATCGATTCTCTTGTTTCAACTACATTCGGAAAAAAAATAATAATAATAAATAAATTTACGAGTCGGTTTTGGAGGTTTAGTTCGTGTTTTTGAGGCGCCGCATATAGTAAATTCGAATCCAACCAATACTTTTAACATTTGCGGGGTAACTGCCCTCAAAATATTAAAATTTTGATTTTCATTTCATTTTTCTTTCGTACTTTTTAAACACTTTCTAAATTTAGATTATGGGTACATATTAATTTGAATCTATCACATATTAATTACATATATTTAATAACAATATTTTAGTGCACATATTAATAGAGGCAAAATATTTTTCTTGTAATAAGAAAAAGAATTAGTTAAAGGAAAGGGTATTGTCGGTTTGTAAATAATGGTGTAGTGATGGAGAGAGAACTCATGTAGTGATGATAACGCATTACTTCGTATGTTTTGATTATCATCATATATTTATATTTTACGTATCATTAATTAGAACTCATGCAAAAAAGCGTATAAAAATTGAGTTAAATTTGTTCTAACAGTTTTTGAGTACGCTACATATATTAGTCTAATACAATATACGATAATAATATTTACCGAATGCAACAACGCACACCTTGAATCACAAAGGTTTTTTATATCCAAAATTATGCACCTCTACGTGTCACACTCTTTAGATAAATAATATGTGACACTAGTAAAATTATTATAATTATGACACATAAAAAATATTGCACAAAATACAGATTGTAAGATATAGAAACTTTTCCATCTCGAATTTACTTTCACTAGAAAGGGAAAGAAGTGGATCACGCTAAATCATCAACAATTAAAAACCTTTCGTGTAGGTAAGATCAGAATAGAAATTAATAAGATGATGTATCTAACACTAGGACAATTATTTTCATATATAATTATATTTTCGATTCTAAAGTATTTTAATCTCGTAAATTAGCAAAGAAACGTCTCCTTTAGTGAAGCACGCTTAATAGCGGTTATAATATTTCCAAGTATAAAAAGGGAAAGAGAGGTCGACCAAATATGAAAATTCCTATACAATGTATAAGTCTTCTTTGGTTCGTAATCTTCCGTGATTCTACATTTCAATGAAAAAATCTAGACTTTTGACAGACATTCTTTTCATTATTAAACCGCGAATTTATTCAGTACGTATTTCGTATTACGGATTCAAACACATGACATAGCCCATAAGGAAAGGATGACTTCACCCTTACGTAGAGGTTAACTCATGTGTTTTCCCATTATAGTTAATTTATTTATTTACCAAGAAAGTCCATTTGAATTCTTAGTCTTGCTTTTGATTTCTTGGATCAACCGGAGGCCGGGGCTTTATTAGTACGTAACATACACATCAAGATAGTAAATATTAATCAAACATCGAACAAGATATATATAATAGTCGAAGAAATTTAACCTTTTCCACTTTCAATAATAATAATAATAAAATTGGCGTAGCGGTTGAGGTGGGTGGGCCGGGATCGATAAGTCTTGGGTTCAATTCCCACCAAGACCGCTATTTGATTTGTCTGTCACCCATAAAGGGTGGTTGAATTTTCTTGTGTCGTTTGCAGGCTACTGCATAAGGAGCGTGGTTTACCCAGTGCGCACCAAAGGTAGCGGCTGCGGATTCCATAAATAAAAAAAAATAATAAAATAAAATTGAGTCTATCTCACGCCAATTGCTTCCCCTCACATATTTTATTCCTTCCCATCTCCCTAAAATCCCCCTCTCTTCCCCCCACCCCCACCCCCACCCCCACCCCATTTACTATAAAGAACCCCTTCTTTCCATCTTCTTCTCCCTCAACACACACACTCTCTCTCTCCTCTCTCTTTCTCCTCCCACATGTGTATGTATGCATATATTCTCACTTCTGATGGGTTATAACTTATAAGAGGAGTGCATGATCAGTTTCAACAACTCACAAGAGCAAGAGCGAGAAAGAGAGAGAGAGAAACTTGTGTCATCAATTTGAAGTTGAGATCATGGAGAAAGCCAATGGTGTTTTAAGATTGCCACCTGGCTTCAGATTCCACCCCACCGACGAGGAGCTCGTGGTACAATACTTGAAGCGCAAGGTCCACTCCTTTCCCCTCCCCGCTTCCATAATCCCAGAAGCCGACGTCTGCAAATCAGACCCCTGGGATTTGCCAGGTCAGCTTCAAATACTACTGCCTTTAAATACTAAAAATTAAACCTAAATAAATAACTCGCTCTCGTAGATGCTACACCCTAAAATTAATTTTAAATTTAAAACTAATGGTTGCAGGTGAACCGGAGCAGGAGAAGTATTTCTTCAGTACCAAAGAAGTTAAATACCCGAAAGGGAACCGGTCGAACCCAGCCGCCGTCTCCGGCTACTGGAAGGCCACCGGTTTAGACAAGCAAATCGTTAGTCCGAGGAGCAGACAAATTGTCGGCATGAAGAAGACGCTGGTTTTCTACAGAGGGAAGCCGCCAAAGGGCTGCAGAACTGATTGGGTCATGCATGAATACCGCCTCCATTCTCCGACCGCCGCCGCGTCGCCGCCGGTGAGACTTTAACTAACTCCACCGGCCGATCAATTTGATGTGATCTTCTTGCTAACGCCGATTTTGTTTGCAGGAGGATTGGGTTCTGTGCAGAGTATTCTTGAAGAGGAGGGGGATGGTAAATAGCGGCGGGGCCTGTTCGGGCCCGGTTTTCTACGACTTTATGTCGAAGGGGAAGGGGAGGACGGATTTGAACCGGGTTCCGGCTAACTCGTTCTCCGGTTCGAGTGGACTCACTCAGATTTCGAAGGCGGATGATGAAGAAGAAGATAGTAGTTGTAGTAGTTTAACATCCAGTTTAAGGAAGCAATGTTGTAAATAAGATTATTTAATTAGTGCTAAATTTCTTTTATAACCATATGGATTTTCTTGCCAACACTAATCTGACAAGAGCTTTCTTAATCCTAGATTAAGAAGATGATTAAGTCACTAAACCATTGCAAAAGCAGAAGAATGATTCAAGAAAGTCATATGAAAGAGGATGGGCAAAAGTTAACACCTAGCTTACATATATTTTTAATTTAAATTGTTAACATCTAGCTTACATATATTTTTAATTTAAATCGACAATAATAGAGATTGAATACTAGATCAATTCTAGATGAACCACTTATATAAAAGATTAATAATTTATGCAGAAGTGAGAATATCAACTAGTTATCGATAATATCTAACTTACATAGACTAAATCTTTAGTGATAAGAATAAAAGAGAATTCTTACACTTATCACAAGAATAAGAACATAATCTTTGCAAGATCTACACATACATCACCTTAGCATGGGATTGATTCACTAGAACCTTAAAAAAAAAATTATTTTTTTCAGATTCGAGTTCGAGCTCAAAACCCCTAAATATGAAATAATTACGGTATTGTGAGTTAGGCAATAACTAAAGTAATCAAACTAGTAGGTGGGTGGAGAGTTTGAAAAAGTAGTGGAAATTCTTCACAAGAAGGCAATCTCTCCCACAAGTTATCACACTAAGGAATGATTTTGATTGGCTAACACAAGCCCTAATTTCAATTCTTTGGGCCATGTAGGGATGGACAAAGAAATTAAATAGACATGCCTAATGAATATGTTGAAAATGAAGACATATTTTGCAGAAAGATTCTCCAACATCTTCCAACTACCTGCAATAAATTTGACTACTACAGTCTTAATTACAAAAAATAGACCTAATTAAGCAAGAAAAAGCTTACATTAATTCTTGCATTTTTTGCCTTAATACATTTGTTTATTACGTAACATGCAAATATACGAGGGCAGAGTAGTTGACTCACCTTGAGCACGCCCCCACGCAAAAAAATTATTTCTGCAACAACTATCAATCAGGCCTAATAGCAACAACTCACACAAGAACAAATACTTGTCACAAGAATATAGTATTTAAATCAAGATAATTTATCTATAAATCAAAAAAGAAAAAAAAAAAGACTATTTTCTAAGGATTAAATACATTAAACCCCTTTCACTATTGAAGTTTTTAACTTTGCCCCCTCAATTATTGAGTTTGTTGCAAAGAACAACACTTCGATCAACATTCCGGCCACACACACAAATTTGAAATTTAAAGACAATTTCGTAAAAACACCATAAATGTATTTCAAGAATTTATAGTCCATTTAACTGGTAGGGCTCTCTCCCCCTCTTATATTATACCTCTCTCCCCTCGTTCCTTTTTCCCTAATTTGCCGTAGTTACAAATTGAAAATATTACAATAGCGTCGCCGTGGTAGCCGGGGCCTAGGGATAATTATATTGGACAAAATACCCTCTGCACTTGCACGCGTGGTCCGAATGTTTGTCTGAATATTGCTTTCTGCTATGAATTCAATAGTTGAGGGGATGAAGTACAATTTTTCATAATTCATGAAGCAAAGCGAAAAACTCGAATAGTTTAGGGATTTAATGTATTTAACCCATTTTTAAAAGCACAATATCACAATTCGACGGAAACCCGTATCCGCTATCCATAGGTACTATAATAATGTGACTCAAATCATAATCCTTAAAGGAAATTGAGTCTTATCCCACATCGGATAATTAATGAAGTCCATCAGTAATTTCACTTAAAAATAGATAGGTTCTCTAATTGTTTTAAGTGTGCTTATACATATCATAGCCCACATGTTATGGGATTAGTTAGTTGGACTAATTGATCATGTTTTTGTAGGTATATGTTTTTGGGCCTATGATCATATTCTGGAAGCCTATTTTATATTATTTTCTTTATTAGTGGATTGTTTCTCCATTCTTTGTGGATGTAAGTCGATTTTCTCTTTATGTTATTATTTGTTATTGTCTTCATTGGGTTCCAATAACCCGTTCGTCACATTTTGGAGGGTCCGAAGATCCTAATAGATACCAAGACACAAACAAATTGGTGACAAGTGGGGTGTAAGAGTGAATTGCTAGCCTAATTGCAAGAAGGGAAGAAAGACGGACATAAAAGGCCAAAAGATGCAATAGAAAAACATATAGAAATGGAAGACCAAAGTATTAAAATTGCCGACCAAACTTCCTTGTTGGAGTTCTTCACGTCACCCCGTTCTATAAGTTTATATCACTTTCAATAGACATATCGTTTTCATGTCATGCCTGAGGAAAAGAGAGAAATCGTTTTGCATTTTAACTCCAACAGCTTAAACTATTCTTTTAAAGCCAGAACAAACGCTACATAGTTACGTATAAACAAAAATATGATACAAAATTCAGACAGCTGACTTATGGCTCTAAATTGTCTGGTGATGTGCACAGGGATTAGTGGTGGGGCACAACCACAAGAAAGTTTTCATTAGGTCAAATCACCAATAAAAGAAGCCCGTTCTAAGGAGTACCCAATTTGTCCAAAATACATATACTTTTTTATATGAATTAATTCCATTCCATAAATGCAGTGTCTCTGGCCCGTATCCCCTCTCAGCACGCCACATGCACTGCCATGTTCCTTAGGCACTTGAAGGCAGTGCTTGTGGGCCGACGGCAGTGCGTACGGTGTACCGAGGGGGGACACGGTCAATAGGCGGTCCGAATCTTCTAGCCCACAATTGGTGGACTACTTGGTGGCCCACCAATCATGCGGCGCCACGTTTGCATTGGTGGCCCCCAAGCCAATAAAATAATATTAGAGTATAAAAAAGGTGGCCCACCAATGCAGGCGTGGCGCCGCGTGATTGGTGGGCCACCAAGTGGTCCACCAAATGTGGGATAGAAGATCCCTGGCGGTCAATAGGCACTGCATTTATGGAATCAAATTAATTCATATAAAAAAGTATAGGTACTTTGGACAAATTGACTATACTCTATGAATCTAAATTTAAGGGTTGGTTATATTTGTGTTTTTTTAAATGAATTTGGCGGGTTTCATATATTAACACATTTCTTTACGTGTCACAATCATAATGATTTCACGACAGTCCAAGAAGTGTACTACATTTGGGACGTACAAACATTTCTGGTTGTAGGGGCGGTTTGGGGATTATAGGGATGAAGTTGCAGACAAGGAATGTGAATAAATTTGGCAAGTATGCAAGTTGAAGAATTCCAAGGAGAAGGTTGCTTGGAAACTCTGCAACAGAGACGTCTAATGAATTCAAACAAAACGGCAAGTTATTAAGATATAAATCTACCCAAAGCAAATGCTACAAAAGCTGTAGGGCCTCTTAATCTGAACTGAAGAATTTCACACGCTGTGTGTATATATACCAACCAGATAATGGGACTATTGTTCTACCAGTATATTCCCATCACTACCCTGAAATGAGCAATCTATAAGAACTACAAGCGTCGAAATAGAGTCGAAAGTTTCAAACATGGAACTGGAAATATGTAATCAACAAACATATGCAGCAGGATATGAAAGGGATGAAACACGACCAATGCTACCACAATGCAGAATGGGAGCATACAAATAATAATAGATGATGGATCATAAAAGATTGACCCTAAAAGGGGGAATGCGCCGTACCTTTGATTGCAGCAACAAATTATCTCATTTGTTAAAGAGCCGTACATTTGGAGGGATGTGCATGTGGCAACAAATTTGGACATGATAAAGCATGTAACAAACAAGACTAGTAGTAAAATTAATGGTAGGAAGTAACAAAAAGATCCAAGGAGACATAAAGATGTTAAATAGACTAAACAGTACTCAATTAGATATCAAGAAAAACATGTTATTTAGTTTTGCTGGTGAGGCACAAAGATGGCAATAGAATCACATTTAACTGCATTCCATTTCCTAGAACTTGTCATGCTTTCTTAGAGCTTTTACTCGTTTCGTCTAACCTTGGAGGCTCTGGTTCTCCTTCGTAATATTTCTGCTAGCTTCAGCTTGTGATAGTTCCTCGGGAGTTGGCTCAGCGCATACCCTCAAAACAGCCTCATTCTGAAAACAAGATGCTCAAATATAAACAAGATATCTGATAGACAAGAAATATACTCGAACCATTAAAGAAAGAATCGGTTCTGACATTTTGGAGCCCTGTGCTAAAGTAAAATATCGAGCCTTATAATATATATATATTTTTAAAATTAAGTTTTATTAACGTAATGTATAACATAAAAAACTAGGTAAGACTAAAGAGCAAAGAGAGCCAAGGGTTTGCTTGTTGGGTTAAATGTGGAGTATACGTGGGTTTATTTGTTCTTACATTCATATAGGATAAGTTGATACATTCAATTTAGATTAGGATTTTGTTAAAATTAATTTGGGCCTTATTTATTATTCTTCAAATTTATGTTTTAGCATTGTGTTGAGAACAAACAATTGGACTTATGATAAAATATGTAAAACATGAATTGGACCATAAAAATACATAATAAAAATAGCATTGGACTTTTCTCAAAAAAATAAAATAAGGGGTCCTTAAAAAATCTGGGCCCTGTGCAGGTGGGCTTCCTGCACATGCTCAGAACCGCCAAAGAACGAAAGAACGAAAGGAAATATAGAAATCAGAATTTGCAATAACGTACAAATCATAACTTACAAATCAAAAAGCAGATCAATTAATAATATTCTGTGTTGTAATGTGGAGTACTTAGGTTTCACATGATACTATTGTAGGCTATTAGCCTATGACTTATCAAATTTAGTCAAACTAGAATAATACCAGTAGATTTCACACAGAGAATACTCAAGCTGAAACAACGAATATATGAACATACCCAAGAACGAACGTGAGATCAAGAGTTTTAACCCACGTGGTTAACTCAGTTAAGTTTGATAGTATCAGAATTTAGAAGTAGTTCCTCTGTTATCGTAGTCTCTCGGGGTTCACAATAATAACTCGTATCAGGAAATGAAATGACACTCAATATTAATAGTAAGAAAAATTCCAAAACAAGAATATTACGTGGATTGTACGTAGAACAACTGACAAAAGCATTTTCAGTTTACTGCTCTGGTGAAACGAGATGCCGTTTTTACAAGACAACTAAAAGGTATAAGATGTTTGCAAATTCAATGTAAATACAGAATTAAGCTATTGGGAAATCCTAAAGGATCGAATCAAACCTCACCCTGGCCGACCCCAACCAACCAGGAAAGAGAACTTGTTAAATTGCTAAACCCATTTATATTTCTGCTATACTAATATTGATTTCCATATACTTTATATGAAACTTCGCCTCTAATGTATGTCATGTGCATGGTATTTCACTCTCATAACTGGTCGAACGAAATAGGCAAATTTTACAACTAACGAGTGATCAGCTAGTAAATAACTCCTATGCAATGTTAATGGAAATTATCACTCGACAGTGCAATAGTAGTTATTATCATCACCTAATGTAAGGATGGAAAAAATCATAATCAATTCTTGAAGTTTCCTTAATGTATTTTCAGTAGCACGCTTCATAAATGCTTTGATTGATCTCTTTCCTTTCAATAGCAAGTAAACAACCAACTCAGTTATAAAAATCTAAACACAGTCATTAAACATTGCAATGGACGATCACACTATGACCAAAGAAAAACAAATGAAAAAGAGGTGCTCTCAATTTATAACCCAAAAGCAAATTTAAACAAAAGGAGAAAGAAAGCGAAACCTTACTTAAGACTTTATTCAAACAGCTTGTGTACACAATAGAATTCACTTCATTTGCTAAAGACAATCCATTTATTCAAGAAAACACAAATCCCCAATTTAATACGTTCTCCATTTCTCATAGATTAACTCATTTTACGGTTAATTTGATCATATTGGAAAGGTGATTAAAAAAAAAAATTAGAGTTAATAGACGAACCTGCCAAACGCGTCGGAGGCGTTTCTTGGCGTTGGCTTTGCGAGTGGAAGTGAGCTTGATTCTCTTCCAAAGAAGACCGCCGGAGTCGTGTTTCTTCACTAACTCCAACACTCTGGTTCCACAGAATGCGCCCCACGCCGTCGACATTATTTTCTCCTTTCGCAAAAGCAATTGATCGGAAGGAATGGGTTAGAAAGATAATTTTGATGTATAGACATAAATGGGCCTATTCTTTTGGGCTTAGTGGGCCACGACCAACGTTTTCCTCAATGCCCACTACGCCACTACTCGTTTTTTCTTTTAAATTTTGGCTTTCTCTAACCAAATTAACATAGAATATGGTAGAGCTACGTGAATTTTTAAACCCTATAGCTTCAGTTAGATGTAATTATCCATCCTTCCCGTGGTTTAAAAATATGCAATAGACCTCCTTATAGTTTTTATTCTTGTTGAATATTGCATTCTATATTTTTTTTGATTCTCGACTAATAAATACTGAAATACAGTTAAATATATAATACATATATTAAAATAATAACATAAATATTAAGATAAACCACAAGGAAGATCGATACTGTATTTTATTGCAAAACTACCACAAGGGACCCTATGAAATTTGCATCTGCATGAACTTTTGAAACCATAGGGAGAGGTTTTGCAGGGGCTAAATGCAAATCAACCCTATTTGATCTGTTCATTTCTCTAAGAATTTGAACAGATACTAGACAAGAAACTGAGTGAGTATAACATTATAACCAATCCATCTTGCCTCATGATTGCTCTTCCCTGCTAAAAACAACCATTGCTCCAGCTCCAGAATCAGTTGTTTCTTCATCCACTCGTACATCGTCACTAGTTTTCTGCAGAAGGACAATTTTGGCAAACCCCTCGTTAAAATCTTTCGATACTTATCGAATTACAGACTACAGATGTTTTGAACCTATAAGAATGTAATTGTATTCTGTATATATGGAAGGAGCTGATATATTATGTAGAGTTGTGTTTAACCCTTGTATGAAATTAAGTACCAGGGGAAATAAATACCTTGCCGACTAAATCTTGTGCTGCCATAAACTCATAATACTTCCGCATCAGCATTTCTTCCTCTACCTACAATTACAAAATAAGTCACTACATCTTGTTTAGCATGATGTAATCCTCCTGACCGGAGCCATCATAACTACACCGGAAAAATTTCAAGAGCTTCATTCAAATTAATACTGAGTTTCTCAAAAGACGGAAATATGAATGGCTCAACCTAAAGTAAGGATTCCAATTGAGAGAGAGAGAGAGAGAGAGAGAGCAGGAAAAACATAGTTTGAAATACCTGCAGCCTGTGTAATTCATGAGACATTGACCTGTACGCATCCATCAAAAGCTCGTTCTGCTTCTCCAAATGCCTGCAAATCATTGTGCGCCAAATAACTACACGAAAATTTCTGATTTTAACATAACCAAACATAAAATGGGTTATTCAGGTGAAGAAATATACTTGACAACATCTCCTGTGTGCTTAGGATCCATTTAGCAATTCCAAACACGAGCTCGTACAGAAAGCCAGACTACGAAATGTTTTTAAGCAAATACATAAATGATTAGTAGTGGTCATCTAAAATCCTTTTGATGCATAAGAGATTACATAGAAGTCCAAGTGAAGTAAATGAAGAGGGCAAAGCATGGTGAGATAGCGGTAACTGAACGAGCTTTTGTTGACAAAGAAAACTTGTCAAAGATTACTCACCCCATTTAAATTTTTGCTATACTAACACTGATTTCATTAGATGTTATTTGGAACTTTAACTCCAGTGAATGTCTTTGGTGTGAAAATTCACTCTCACAACTGGTAGAACAAGCCAGCAAAATTTGATAACTGATTAGTGATCAGCCAGTAAATTAACTCCGTACTATGTTAACGAAAATTATCACTACTGACAGTACTATAGTAGTTATTAGCCTATTCTCCTCACCATTACGTAAGGATGGATATTCTTGAAGTTTCCAATGTCTTTCAATAGTAAGCTCATAGATGCTGTTCTTGATCTCTTTTCTTTCAAATATCGAGTAAATCAACAAAATGATTACCCAATACCAGAATTTGTTATCACACTAACCCCAAATTCCCGAAAGCATTCTGATACGTTGTACTTATTTGGATACGAATAAGAACAGAAATAGAATTGAACTCTGGATAATTATGTTGACAAAAGCAAGAAATCAGATTACAAGCCTCTTTCGAGATGAGGCAACCTCCAGAGCCAATATCAGTTCTACTAATTATCAGCTGCCGAACAACCCTAACACGACTTGGGCTCAGCCCATACAAAACAAGATGCAATTATTAATAAGATAATATAGCCTACGGCCCAACCCAAAAAGGACCCAACATGCGATCCAACTATCTCCTCTCCTGTCCCTCCTCATTCTTCAACTTCAATTGTTCCCCTCTGTCTTCCTCCCTTTCCTCTCCGATGATAGACTAGTGGAGGAGCCTGCGCATCAATACCCCCATCCTAACTTGCCACCTTGTCCTCAAGGTGAAAGGTAGGAAAATTTGCTTGGCATTTCAGCAGATCCTCCCACGTTGCCTCCACGTCACTAAGGCCTGTCCACCGAATCAAAACCTCTCTTTCGTTAACTCGACTACCCGCCTTTGGCCGAACCCCTAATAAAGCCTCCGGCTGAACAATGAGTTCCAGATCTTTGGATAGCTGCGCTGGAATTGTCGTCTGGGTGGAAGTGGAGCCCCGAACTCGACGGAGCTGAGAAACGTGAAATACAGAGTGAATCTGGCAAGTAATGGGTAAATCCAATCGATAGACGACTTGTCCCACCTTCCCCACGATTTCATAAGGACCATAAAAACGGGCGGCCAGCTTCTCGTAACGTCGAGCTGCCAAACTGCGCTGTCTATACGGCCGCAACTTAAGGAACACCCATTCCCCCACATCAAAATTCAGATCCACTCTATGACGATTGGCTTGATCTTGCATTCGTTGTTGGGCCCTCATTAAATGCATCCGTAAGTCATCCAAAATTGCATCTCTATCCTCTAGCAGATCATCCAAACTGTCCACTCTAGTGTGTTGCCCTTCATAGCGGATTAGTGGTGGAGGGTCCCGACCATATAAGGCCTTAAAGGGGGAAGTACCCAACGCCGAATGGTACGATGTATTGTACCAGAATTCAGCCCAAGCTAGCCATTGTGACCACGCCTTCGGCTGTTCGGAACTAAAACACCGTAAATAGATTTCTAAACATCGATTGACAACCTCGGTCTGACCATCCGTTTGAGGGTGGTATGCGGTGCTCGTCCTTAAGGCAATGTTGTGGAGTCTACAAACTTCTGTCCACACGCGACTGAGAAATATCTTATCCCGATCACAAACCACCGATGTGGGTAATCCATGTAAGCACACTACTTCCTGCATAAATTTGGCTGCGACAATAGTAGCCGTGAAGGGATGTTTTAAGGGAATAAAATGAGCGTATTTGCTTAATCTATCCACCACAACCCAAATCGTATCCCACCCTCCAGATCTTGGTAATCCCTCGATAAAATCCATGGTAATATCTTCCCAAACGCGAGCCGGTAATGGTAGGGGTTGTAATAAACCCGCTGGGGAGGTGTTCGAACTCTTATGGCGTTGACAAACATCACACTGACCCACATACACGCGCACTGATTCGTGCATTCCCGGCCAATAAAACTCAGCTGCTAGTTTTTGATACGTTTTTGTCACCCCCGCGTGGCCCCCGATGACCGAGTCGTGAAATATCGCCATCAATTTAGGGACGAAATGAGACTTGGCGGGAATGATTAACCGACGCTTATAAAATAAATTACCTTGGAAGATCTCAAAATCTGGATGTTTGGAAGCATCAGTCAGGAGTTCGCCTTTTATTCTAGTAATAAAAGCATCTGTCTCTAACTCCGCCTTCAAGTCGTCCCAAAATTCTCAGCAACCACTTGAAATTGCTAAGCACTCAATATCCGCTTCATGTAGCGCTGCACATTCAATCGCTCCCTCCTCCTTTCTAGATAATGCATCCGCTACTCGATTGCTCGCCCCCGACCGGTATTGGACCTCAAAATTGAACCCCATTAACTTAGAAACCCAATGTTGATATTCGGTTCCAACCATTCGCTGCTCGAGTATGTATTTCAGGCTCAATTGGTCTGTTCGTACTACAAATCGCCGCCCTACCAGATAGGGACGCCATTTCAAGACGGCTTTCACAATCGCCATGAGTTCCTTCTCGTAAATAGATTTCAGTCGCGCTTGGGGTCCCAAAACCGAACTGTAGTAAGCCAACGGTTGCTGACCCTGCATCAGTACAGCGCCTAAGCCGAACCCCGAGGCATCGGTCTCCACAAAAAAAGGTTGTGTGAAATCTGGCATGGCCAAGACCGGCACGGTCGTCATCGCCACCTTAAGAGCTTCAAAAGCGGTCGTGGCTTCATCATTCCAAGTAAACTGCCCTTTCTTCAATAGGTTGGTTAATGGCTCGGCTATCACTGCATACCCCCTCACGAATTTTCGGTAGTACCCTGTGAGTCCGAGGAATCCTCGGAGTTGTTTGGTAGTTTTTGGAATTTGCCAATCCAACATCGCCTTCACTTTGTCGGCTTCGGCCGATACCCCCTTGGATGAAATCTCATGCCCCAAATAAGAGATTGTAGTCTTCCCAAACTCACATTTCTTTTGATTCAAAAATAAACGATGCTTGCCCAATACTTCCAAGGCGTTACGGAGATGCTCCACATGATCCCTCTCGCTTCGGCTATATATCAATATATCGTCAAAAAAAACTAAGATGTACTTCCGTAGAAACGGTCGGAAGATCTCGTTCATGAGGCTCTGAAAAGTTGCTGGCGCGTTGGTTAGACCGAATGGCATAACTCGAAACTCATAGTGGCCATCATGAGTTCGAAATGCAGTCTTAGGAATATCTGGTTCATACATGCGGATCTGGTGATAGCCCGAACGCAAATCGAGTTTGGAGAAGATGGTAGCCCCGTGTAGTTCATCCAAAAGCTCCTCAATTACCGGAATGGGAAACTTATCTGGAATGGTCGCTCTATTTAGGGCTCGATAGTCAACACAAAACCTCCACGATCCGTCTTTCTTTCGCACTAAAATTACCGGGCTCGAGAAGGGGCTTCGACTTGGTTGAATTATACCCATTGCCAGCATATCCCTGACCAATCTCTCAATCTCCGCCTTCTGCACATGTGGGTACCGATACGGCCGTACGTTGACTGGACCTTCCCCAGGTCGGAGTTCAATGCAGTGTTCGTGCCCACGATTCGGAGGCAAGCCCTCCGGCTCCTTGAATATTTCCTTACACGCTCTAACAGTGTCCTCCAAGAAGGACGATATACTCGGCTCTCCTTCAGACGCCAAACTGCCCAACTCGATCATCACCCCCGGTAGCCCCTGTTTAAGATCTCGACTCAAGGTTTTTAATGAAACCATTGAAGTCTCCAAGCTAGGAATCCCGTTCAGCACAATGTTCTGCCCTTGCACGCTAAATTCAACCGTCTTCGCCCTCAAGTCGATATGCAGCATGCCTAGAGTTTCCAGCCATTTCACCCCCAATATAACATCCACATTACCCAAACGGAGAGGTAGGAAGTCATCCGTAAGAATAATCTCTCCCAAATGTATCTCCACCCCCGGGCATAGCCCCTTACTCAAAACGCGATCTCCCGTCCCTACACATATCCCATACGTCCCTGTATCCACCTTGGACAGGTTTACTTGGTCAGCCAAGCGCGAAGAAATGAAATTATGGGTGGCTCCGATATCAATTAATGCGAGAATGGGTGAGTCCTGGAGAAAACCACGAATCTTGATGGTTTTAGGCGAACTCCAGCCTGCCATCGATTTCGTCGACACCTCAATCGGACCATCCAACAATGAGTTCTCAATTGCTGACTCTTCTTCCGTTGTAATTTCCTTCGCCGGCTCATCGCCTGCTCCTTCTACCAGAATAATGTTGCACTCGGTCTTGCACACATGTCCTATGTGCCATTTAGCATCACAACGATAGCACAATCCCCTTCGTTTCTTTTCTCGAATTTGTGCCTCAGTCATACGGCGGTCGCTGGGTGTAGACGTCGACCTTCCGGTGGTTGGTGATGGATTATGAGTTGGATTAATCCTGACTGTATGTGAGTCCGTGACTCTGTCAGTAGAAGGAGACCCCGGGCCTATATTTCTGTGGCTTGAATATGTTGGGCCATAGTTAGGATTTGGACTATAAGTTGACACCTTGGGCCCACTACTTTTCTCCTTGTCGGGCTGGGCCAAATTCTTAGCTTCTAACTTCTCCGCTAACCTCATTGCCTTCTTTAACGATTTGGGCTCCCACACCAACACTTCCTTCATCAGTGAAAACTTAAGCCCATTTAAAAAATTTCCTAGGGCTACTTCATCAGGAACGCCAATGAGTGGCGCCGCCTTCTCCACAAACTTGTCTATGTATTCCTCCGTCGTGCCGGTCTGACGGACCGCCGACCATTGAGCATAGAGGTTGCCCTCCTTGGCCGAGCGAAATTTATTAAGGACAAGTGTCCGGAGCTCATGCCATTCTTCGATTGGATCTTGCGTTACTGCCCATTCCACCCACGTTAAAGCTTTCCCGTCAAGTGCGAGCCACGCCGCTTCCAACCATTCCTCTTTCGGCACACGAAATAGACGAAAATACCGTTGTACCTGGGATACCCAGTTGTCGGGATCAGTACCATTGAACACTGGTAAGTCGTGCCTGCGAGATTGGGAATCGCGACGTCTCTGTCGACCATCGCGATGCGGGGGAGAGAGGTCCCCTGACTCAGGTTCGGGTTGTTTGTTCCGTGCGGTCTTCGATTGTGACTGGGAACTTTCACCCTGAAGCTGGATAAGTCGATCCAGTTTTGCTGATAGTTCGTCTTGTCTCGCCCTTATCTCCGAGGCCTGATTGTGGAGTTTCTCTTGAATCTCCGATGCATGGTTCTGAAACGCCGTCCGGAGAGTGTTGATTTCAGATTCGATGCCGTCGATTCGCTTGTTTTGATTCGTCATGGTGCCGAGGTCGTCCGCTCTGACCAGTTTGATACGTTGTAGTTATTTGGATACGAATAAGAACAGAAATAGGATTGAACTCTGGATAATTATGTTGACAAAAGCAAGAAATCAGATTACAAGCCTCTTTCGAGATGAGGCAACCTCCAGAGCCAATATCAGTTCTACTAATTATCAGCTGCCGAACAACCTTAACAGCGAGAATACTTAAGAATCCCCTACACGACTTGGGCTCAGCCCATACAAAACAAGATGTAATTATTAATAAGATAATATAGCCTACGACCCAACCCAAAAAGGACCCAACATGCGATCCAACTATCTCCTCTCCTGTCCCTCCTCATTCTTCAACTTCAATTGTTCCCCTCTGTCTTCCTCCCTTTCCTCTCCGATGATAGACTAGTGGAGGAGCCTGCGCATCACATTCGCATAATCTCATGAACACGACTAGAATTATCAAACTCATCTCAAGCTTAATCAATCCGGCGGCAACCAATTAAACCACTACGCTCCGTTCTAAGTATCCACACACAGTCATCATAGATAGCAAAGTGCTATCACACTAAAATCAAACATAAAACAAATGAAAAGGAAAAGGAAACGTGCTCCAGATTTACAATTTCATATATTCAATTTGAACTTTTACAATCACAATAACTAATAAGGTACTACACACCCATTCTTTCCTTCAGCCAATTACAAAAGCAGGCCCGGCCCTGAGGGCGGGCGAGCATGGGCGACAACCCAGGCCCCAAAATATCGGGGCCCTCTAATTTATTTTTATAGATAGTACTCTCTTCGTCCCATAGATTTAGTCCAGTATTCTTTTCGGGTTGTCCCATTGAAATAGTCCAGTTTCCTTCTTTGGTAAATTATTACACACTTTTTTGAGGGACCCACCACTTTATACAACTCTACACACATCAACAACTATACTTAAAAAAAGCACTGACAGAAAGCGGACTATATCTATGAGACGGAGGGAGTAATAATTTAGGGTTGTAGGTCGGTTCGGGATCAGTATAACTGATACGAGTTATCAGTTAACCGATCCCAAAAAAAAGTTGGAAAATGCATCCCAAAGCCAATACCCCTTCGGTTTTTGGTTAGCTGAATACCGAACTCGGTTCACCCGTATTCGGTTATACCACAAAAACCAAAAATAATGAGTGTGAATCTGATTAGACTCTAATTCTAAGGCTTCATTGAGCTGATTAACATTCATTCCAATAAAGAATTACATTCATAATTGATAAATCTTGATTCTTTTATGCGTTCTTCCAACATTAATCCTAAACAAATATCCCCCAAAGTGTTTTCTTTTTTAGCAATTTTACAAAAATATCTTGACCTAATTCACATGATTTCTCCGGTTCTCAATATTCCTTCAATTCCTATTAGATATACTCATATACAGATAGCAAACGTTAAAATTTATAGAATCATAGAAATTGACAATTTGCCACAATAAATCAAGAAACAAAAATTAGAGTTATACAGAAAGAAAATCCCCCTTGTGTACGACAGCAAGGGGGCATAAGATGATGATGTAGTCGGCGCCCTATTCTAATTTGAGTAATTTCGGACTTACACTTTCCGGCGCCGAGAAGGCAGAAGCGCAGGGTCGAGGGCCTGCGGACGACTTAGTGCTTACGGCGTGGCGGAGGGGTCAGGGGAGGGTGGCCAATAGGCGGTGCTGGCGTGCCGCCGTACGCGGGGAGGGTGGCGGAGGAGCGGCGGTTCGGGAATGCTGGACTTGTGAGTAATATTTTCCTCTTATATCATTATTCACTATTTATTTAAAATTTGAAATTCTATTTTTTGGAAAAAAAAAATTATTTGAGAATAATTTAAATTTAGAACTTCATTACTTGTTTAAAAAGCAAGTCCATTAGTTGTTAGTTTTTTATTCTTGCAAAATTATCTTTTTTTTAATAGTTCATGACTGTAAAATGATTAAAATAAAATATATCTAGTTAATTATTCCCTCTATTTCATTGATTTTGGCTTCAAACTTTCGGCACGGTTATTAAAATGGGATAGATTTTAGTAGTAAAAAGTGTAGACCTACAATTTAAATAAAGTGATTTAGTAGTAAAGGTGTAAGTCCTACAATTAAAAGGTGAGTTTTAGTGGGTGTTTGGAGTAGCTGAAGCTTATTAATAAGTGCTGAAAACTGTTGAAAGCGGCTGATTTGATAATTTGTAGGTGTTAAGAAATAAGTGTTGAAAGCTGCTGAAAGTGGGAAAATAGTGTTTGGAAAACTGCTAATATCAATAGCTTATTTTAAATTTTTAAATAAATATTCGTTTTACCCTCAGCGTTATTAAATAATTATAATTTATAATACATAAATAAATAAATAAATAAATTTTTATATTAAATAAATTTATAATATATCATATTAACATAAAAATATCATACTATTATATTTTAAATATTATTTATTTGCTTAAAATTCATAATAATAATATTTTTATATAATTTTAATAATTCGTAGCTAAGAAATAATTATCATTAGATGAAAATAGAAAAAATATTAATTTAAAATTCAAAATTTTCAGAATCCACTATTTTAATTAATATATATTTAATTTTAATAATAATTATTTCATTAAACATGAAGAATTTATAAATAATTTTATCAAATACTCCCTCTGTCCCATCAATCTTGCAACTTTGGGGTCTCGACACAGATTTTAAGATAGTTGGTGTAAAAATAAGTAGTAGGTGTAAAGGTATAAAGTAGTGGTGTAAAGTTAAAAAATAGTGGGGTCCACTTGTTTAAGTAAATATGGTCCACTTATTTTCTTTCTATTTTAGGTAATGTTGCAAGATTGGTGGGACAACCCGAAAAGGAAATGTTGCAAGATTGGTGGGACGGAGGGAGTAATTTTTATCAAATTACTAACTAATATATTAAAATATAATTATAATTAAATTAGTAATTAAGAAAAATATAAATTTTAAAATTAATATTTTTTTGAGAATTATATAAATATTTAAAGGATAAAATAGTTCAATAAATTAGATAAGTTGTAAGGTGCAGCTGAAAGCTGGGTCATAGCAGCTTAAGCAGCTTCTCTATCTTGACTATATTTGGTAGGAAATTTATGCTGAAAGCTGGGTGTTCCAAATTCTCCAATAGCTGCTGAAAGCTATAAGCTGCAGCTGAAAGCTGTTCCAAACACCACCTTAGTAATAAGGGTGTGGGTCCTACATTTTAAATAAATGATTAAATCAGTATTAAAAATATAAAATTTTTCTTTTTTTGGGTTGGAGATAAGATAAAAGGGACAGCCCGAAAAAGAAACAAAGACAAAATCAATAGGACGGATAGAGTATTTTGTAAGAATAAATAGTCGCATCCACGGACGGAGTCAGGATCTTACGATGGGATGGACTTGAAAATAAGTACTTCATCATATATATATTACCATTTTCCAAAGGACCAAAATTCAATATGATACGAAAATGAATCATGAAAATACAAAAAAATTAAATGAAATTAACTTGCTAAAAAGGAGAAAAGAAAGAAAGAGAAAGAAAGGAGTCAGAAAAAGAATGTGCGAAACTAAAAAAGGAATTAGAAAAAGAAATGGAGAAATTAGAAGAAAAAAAAACAAAAATAGGAAAGAAATTATATAAGAATTAAGGAGAAAAACAAAAAATACGGGTGGGGAAAAAGAAAGAAAGAGAATTAATATGAAGATTTAAAAGTGTGAAACAAATAAAATAGTATTAAAAATAAAGTACAAAGTAATAAAATAAATTAAAGTAAAATAATAGGAAAAAATATAATATAATAGAAAATAAACAAAAGTGCTAGGTTTAGGAATTGAACTTCGGGGCGGATGAAGAAAACTAACGCACATCTACCACCGGACCATGTCCAAACTATGATTTTTTGTATCAATAAATGTATTTATATAAAATTTGATGCAACTAACCAATAGATCCGTCCATGGTTGCATCAATGTGTGAGTTAGAAACAATAGTTTGTGTTGCATAAGATCACAAGTTAAGGTAGAATAATCTGTGTTGGGTGATGATTTTGTCCTCAGCATAATCTCACTTAGTGGGAAATGATTCTATCTTCTATACTGAACCATGCTCAGCAGCCTAGTGCTCTGATTGTTGAGAATCTAAAGATCTATCTCCGGCGAAAGACTACCTTTTAGCTCTTAAGGGAACCAAGCTGAACCGACAACCAAGCATCTAGTATCCAAGCGACGTGACACGAACTTATAGCTACACTCAGCTGTTCGTCACTCTAGAAGCTACACTCTCGTTCCCTATCCCTCTAACCCTAAGCTCAACCAAAACCATATATAGCTTAGACGAAGGAGTTCATATTTGAACCCAATCCTTATTGTAAAAGGACTCCTTCACTGTTGGAGAAGTTTGTCAAACACTTTAGTTTGATACATTTGTAAACTGGGACTTGCTCAGTATAATCCTCAAGCCACAGCTTTGTCCTGTGTACAAGCTGACTGAGACTAACTCAGTATAATAAATAGCCTCCTGAACTTTCGGAACAGTGGACGTAGGATCGATTGATATCCGAACCACTTTAAAACTCTCTGTGTCGCTTACTTACGTTCTCTTACTGTTGCATTGATTTTACTATTCATACTGAAAATCTTCTTAAAATCATTCAACTGTCTCAGCATACTGAACTGACTACTTGCTGATAGGGATGGCAATGGATCTTGGACCCGATCCAGATCCGTGGATCCAGATCCATTTTTCTGGATCTGGATCTTAAAAAATTAGACCCATTGGATCTGGATCGGATCTGGATCCATTTTAGAAATTACGGATTTGGATTTGGACTTTGCGATTTAAGATCCGGATTCGGTCCAGATCCGGTCCAGATCCGCCAATTTTTATAATTAAAATATTATTTTATTATCATATCTAAAATATTATATTTATATTATTCTACTTAAAATATCACATTACATTATTTGTTGAGTTTGAAATACTTTACTAGTAATCTAATAAATAGAAAAGAGAGAGGAGATTGAGTACCCACTATCCACGAATTTGGAAGTTTTTTACGTGGTTTTATAGATGATTATAATATTTTTATAATATCATGAGTATTTTGACTTTTTTAATGATAGTAATGCTCTTATAGATTATTGTGTCATCGAAGAATTAATTAACTTAATTAATTTTTAATTGATTTAGAGTTTTTTTAATTTTAATTAAAAAAACTTATGGATCCGGGTCTAGACCCGAGACCCGGTGGATCCAATGGATCTGGATCTGGATCTCATTTTTTGAGATCCAATGGACCTGGATCGGATTTGGATCGAAGTAAAAAATTCCGGATCTGGATCTGGACCGAGGAGGATCCGGTCCAAATCCGGTCCATTGCCATCCCTACTTGCTGAACTGAGACTTGCATAAAACGTTTTTTTCATTCAACTGATTAGGGCCTACACATTTCCGCACATTGAATTTCTACTGTTGACACTGAATTCTGACTCAGTCAGTTAGCAGATCTCAGTAGAGTCAGACTTTTAGCCTAACACGATTCAGAACAGTTATTTGGTCTGCAGAATTATTTCAGTACGGCATTATCCTGAATATGACTGTTCGTGTTCAAAGTTGATAAAATTGGATTCAGGTGTATTCACCCCCCCCCCCTCTACACCTGAACTCACTCTCGGGACCAACAATCTGATTTCAAGATAAATAGTTTTCATAATATTAAATAATGTATAAATACATTAATCTATTAACAATAATTTTCGATAGAATATAATAAATACTGAGCATCTATTTGGGCCAGATCAGAGATCTAATACAAGAAATAAAGTCGGACCTCAAATTAATTAATTATCTATGCTCAGCCCAGAGTAAAATTAATTAATAAACAAAAATTCATCCCACTAGAGATTCCGTGGTGATTTACCCCTTTATTCAATCTGAGCATGACCTTGCATTTTAGACTTAATTGATTTCCGTATTTAATAAACAAATATCCGTTAATTAATTAAGCTCACTGACAGCTTAAATTAATTAACATCTTATTATATTCATGAGTAGTATCACTCAACCTTATTAACACATATAAACTTAATCAACCGGACGAGTTTAGTGTGTTAATCCTTACGAGTTTCTTAGTGATATTATCAATCCATTTATCATGTTTAAGATTAGGTAAATCACTGAGATATTTAGTTTTCCATTAAGGTCATTTAGGTAGAACACATCTCATTGTGATCCATCAATACAATACCTTCAGTGTACCAGTATAGCAAGTAGCCAAAACAAACTACTTTTTATCTAAACTGCAGTTTAAACCAACAACTTGTCCTAAAGTTGTCTCATCTCTGATAATTGTTTATATCTTGTTAGTTAAACCAATTGTGCAGTCTTCTGTGATCTACAACACGCGACACAATCTAACTATTATACAAAATAAATAATTTAACATGTGTAAATATATTAAATCAGACTGGGGAATGAGTGGTGAAAGAAAAACACATTGTATACAAACATAAAAGTTCCTTACAGTATACAAAATTTCTACATTTGGAACTTCACCTTAAGTGAATATCTTCGGTACCGAAATTCACTCTCACAACTGGTAGAAAAAGCTAGGAAAATTTGATAAGTGATGAGTGATCAGCTTAGTACAATCTCTGTACTATTGTAACGAAAATTATAACTTTGTACTATAGTAATTATTAGCCTATTATCCTCATCATTACGTAAGGATGGAAAAATCATAACAAATTCTTGAAGTTTCTAATGTCTTTCAATAGTAAGCTTCATAGATGCTGTTCTTGATCTATTTTGTTTCAAATATCCATAAAATCAACAAAATGATCACCCAACACCAGCGATGATGAGCGGAATTTGTTATCATACTAACCCCAAATTCCAAAAGCATTCGCATAATGTCATCAACCTCATCACGAGCTTAATCAATCCGGTGGCAACCAATTAAATTACACTCTATTCTAAAGTATCCACACAGTCATTATAGTTAGCAAATCGCGATCACACCAAAATCAAACATAAAACAATTGAAAAGGAAACTTGCTCTAGATTTACAATATCATATATTCAATTTGATTTTTTTATTGTCACAATAACTAATAAGGTACTCCATAGTAGTGTTTTTTTTATTTGGCACATTATTAAGAAAGTGGTATTGTGTGGTGTATGTTTGACATTTGGATAATTTATTTTGTAGCCATAAATTCTTTGTTGTTTTTAGAAATAAGACACTACTAATGTGACACTCATTTCGGGAATACAAAACACTCTACTAATGGGACGGACGGAATAATACACACCCGTTCTTTCCTTCAGCCAAACGCATAAGTTAAGAAAACCCAAAAGGATCAAATGTTATTTTACAATACAGAGAAATCTGTAATGTTATCTTATTTCTTTTTTGAGAAACAAAACAATATTATTGGATAGCATTATTGGGGAGCGGATCTTCTGTCCCAACTTAAGTAATTATGATATAATTTTACAAATAGACGTAACTACCTTGATGATTACACTAATGAAACCGCATTAAGACACGAAATTTGAGATAGAGAATCTCATCCCGTATAATTGAGACGAAGGAACATTTGGTTTGTAATTTGAGTTTGAGTTTGATTTCAAAACATTCGCTAGAATGAAATTATCTGGATTCGGAAGAAAAACCCACCAAGATTTAAATAATTATAATTATAATTCTAAGATTTAATTTCGATAAACATAATTCAAACATTCTACATAAAGTTTATTTATATTAATTCTTGATTCGGAAACACTTTCATGAAGCGTCCCTTAATTTTATTTTTTCTTTCTGACTTTTTCGTATCACATTTTGAAGAGTTGAAGAACGAGAGGAATTCAGGATTCTGGTCAACGCTCTAGCTCGACGACATTATTGGGTCAACTGTCAAACTCTAATCACGGAAATTAAATTAAAAATGTAAATTTAATACGCGTAAGAAAAATGGAAATGAGAAAAGTAAAAGGAAACGGTCTCAGCCTTCTCGCTCTGCGCAAATTACAAAGATCCAGTTTGATCTAGGGTTCGTTATCACTCATACTCCGAGACCTCTTCCGAACTTGAGCTGTACTGCGTGTATTGATTGCATTTTTAACCTTGTTTTCTGGTAAAGTATTGAACGAGATGAAGACGTCGCTGAAGAAATTGCAGAAATTTGCTTCGCATAGGAAAGATAGAAAAGCGATAAAGAAGCATGATTCTGCGTCTCTGGATGAGCATGCTCGAGCTACACAGGTAACTTTTGTGCTTGTGTTGGGTTTAATTAAAAACAGAGCTGATGAATTTCGTAGTTTTGTTTTCGTTTCCAACTATCGAATTAATGTGCGTTATCTGGTGGGGATTTCGGGTGGATGGGGATTTAGGAAATATGTTTCCTGGAGTCGTAATATGTAGTTTGTTGTTTACTCTGATTTCGCCATAGCATTCCGAAATTCTAACAAGATGGGTGGAGTTTGACTGGTCTCATTAGTTCTGATTATCACTAGTATTACCCGAAATCGTAACTGTGGGTGTTATTGCAGTTTTTTGGTTATGCTGATGATGGTGGTTTTTGTTTTGAGGTGCTGCCTTCTTTCAATAGTGAACAAATGAATGGCTGTTTTATTGTTGTTATGAATGTCGGTTTGTAAATGGAAATATATTAAGTTTGAGTTTGCTTTTAAAGAAATCGAAATAGATTTAAGAAATCAGCTATCTGCGTAGTTATAAATGGAGTCTTGCCCTTTTCCCTTGATGACTAATAGCTTTCCTTTTATCGATTATTTGGGACAAACTAGATTTTTAAAGCAAGTGTATGAGGTTATTACTGGCTATATGTCAATTAATGAATTCAAGAGAAAACTGAAGCAGATAAAGTCTGCGATTCTTCACATATTTCTTTCTCTTTACCATAATTTTTTAGTTCCTTAGGTGTAGAATGTAGAGGTTTTACTTGTATATTTCCTATGCTGCAATAGTTATGTTATGTGATTATGATGTCCTAAGGGTATGCTGTATTTATATTGAGGGTCTTACTCCTTGCGAGGAAAATCATGTTTTAGGCTTGGTGTATATTCCTTTTCTGCCATTCTTCGTGTTCCTGCCAGAACTTTATCACATTATCTGCATTCTATTTGCTTGTGTTCATATGGCTTTCTACAATTCTGATAAAATTTTGTTCATGTTTATCAGGACATGATTGACATGAAAGACTGCTATGATAGGCTAATGTCTGCTGCAGCCGCAACTGCAAACAGTGTATATGGTATCTCAATGATTAGAACAAGAAATCATTAATTCTTTGATGCAGCAAATTAACATTGAAAAAGCAGTTGAATCTGAAAATCACCAATAAGCCTTTGATTTGGTTACAATTTTTTTGTATAAAAAATGGTTTTTCACTGGCATTATCTAGTGCAAGCCGGCCAACTTTCTTTGCCACTCTTTAGCGTTAGGCCAATGGAAGAGTGCTGTAGTAGCACTAAGTTCTTCTGCTTGAGTTTCGGATTGACAGATAAAACATGCATTGACCTTTGAAGTCTTTCTTTTGGAAAGTATACATGCATTCATACAAATCTGGACAACTCCAAAAGCTATAAACTAATTCCTGTACATGGGTAGAGAAATGTTAATCGTTGACTTCATAAGATGGCAAAATCATGTCTCAATCTGTGAGGCCTGCTTGAGGGTCTTTCTATATAAACCAATAACTTGAAAATAGTCATGTTTCCTTTGTCACTGGAAATTTGCCACTGACTTTGGTTTTGCATACCATGTTTTGATTCCAATAGGACAACATAGGAAATTTCATATTTGAAAAAATCAGCTTTTGCCAAGGCTTTTAAATGAACCAAAACTGTCCAGTTTGGAAACTAATGTGCATTTGTTAGAAGAAATAAAGTGCACAAGTGTAAGCAAATAATAAGCATATAGCAACTTTGTCGAACTACCATGTCACCACTTCTCACAGATGCTTAATTCGTTTCTGGTATGCACGCAGAAATGTAAAGCACCTGGCAACTAATTTTTATCCTACAGAACCAGATTTATTTTCCCTTTAGCCTTCAAATTCTCGGATTCAAGTTTACTTATTTTCATGATATTGGAAATGGATTTTATTGTTTGTATTTTCCCTAAGCATCTGCATATACATGTTTAAAAAAGTCATTTTATTCCTCTACATAACCTTATACAAATCCATGCTTGGGAATTTTCTTTTCTTTCTGTTTATCTGGTTGTCTGTAAGGCATTCAATTTCATTTTTTCTGCACTTGGAAACTGTTCGTGAAACGGTTTATTGGGGAAACTATTTTATCGATGAAAGAGCAAGAAGCTGCATTACTAATAGCAATCCCCTTTGTTCATAAGATCAGTTTCCCAATTAATTATGTGGAATCTCTATGCGGACAAATTATGGTCTTTGTATGCAAATAGATGATCTCTTTAATTAGCTGTTGCTACATGCGTGCGGTGCTCCCTTGGAAATTATTAAGACAACTTTGAATTATCTGTATCTCCTCTTAGATGTTTCATAATTCTTTCAGTTTGTTAATCTTCTATTAACCTACTTTCTTTTTCTATATAGAATTTTCAGAATCATTAAGAGAGATGGGTGATTGTCTTCTCGAAAAAACAGCCTTGAATGACGATGAAGAAAGCGGTAAGGAGTAATATTTCTGAAAGAGAACTCTTATGTAATGCATGTTAATGTTAGCCTTACCTTTTAGCTTGTATAGGCCTGGCTCAATTTGTTCCATTCTTCTAGTTGAATGAGTACATACAGAGTCTCTTGCAATTAGTTGCATCAATTGCATTTCCATTTGCTAAATCTGGGATTCGTCTTGAGGAGATATAGCAAGCATTATTAGACTGCCAAACTTGGTGTCATTCTACTGAACTAGTTTCATCCCCTGACACTGCTGGTGGATCTTTCAGATTGATTTCTCATTGCTGTTTCTTTATGGTCCAGTTATTTGCAATGAATTAATATGTAGGCATACGTTTCCTCTTTCGAATAATTATTAACTTTCATTTTACAGGGAAGGTATTACTTATGCTAGGGAAAGTACAATTTGAACTTCAGAAACTTGTTGATGGCTATGTGAGTTGTATTATATAAATTAGTTTATTTCCTGTGTTAAGCCTTTCCATTAATTCTTTTTTTATATTTCAGCGTTCACATATATTTCAGACAATTACAATCCCATCAGACTCTCTTCTACACGAACTTCGGATAGTAGAGGTACTCATAATATTGTTATGGTTTGTTCTTTCTCTTTCTCCTCTTCACTTTTCCTCCTGAACTAGTGCATCAATATCTCTTCTGCTATTGTCCTGGTTCACAGAGAGTTTGAGTCCTTTTCCTAAGGCTATCTTTAGAATATATTAGAAATAGGGCATTGATGAATGCTCTTCTTTGAAGAGTAAACATGCTTTTGGTTTAGATAGATGTAAAACGTTCCAAATCATATTCCAAGGTAGCTCTGAATATCTTCCCTATTTTCTAGAAGCATGCCATTACTTAGGTGAGAGTATCTCTTTATCATCCTTGTAGCCATAATGGGCTGTACTTGGCTGTTTACATTGTTTGTGATTGAGCCTAATAACCAGATGTGTTTATACCTTGATAGGTTTTAAATCTAAGCTTAAAACTTAGGTGAGAGTATCTCTTTATCATCCCTGTAGCCATAACCGGCTGCACTTGACTGTTTACATTGTTTGTCAATGAGCCTAATAATCAGCAGTGTTTATACCATAATAGATTTTAAATGTAAGCTTAAGACTTAATAATATCTCGAGTAAATGTTTAACATTTTTCTTTGCTGTTTGTCTTGGCACTGTTCTCTTTTGTGCAGGAGATGAAGAAGCGGTGTGATGAAAAAAGGTATAAACTCACCTCCTTTTTTTTCTGCTTCAGAGGTTTCTTGTTCAGTCTTTATACCAAATCATACCATTTGATCGGTTCTTCTTTTACTGTTAAAACATTATATTCAGAGAACTATATGAAGATCAGCTGATGAAACAAAGAGAAAAAATGAGATTAAGGAACAGTAAAAGTGAACATTTTCATTCATCTCAGCTTCAAGAAGCCCATGATGAATATGACGAGGAGGCAAATGTTTTTGTGCTCCGAATGAAATCTCTAAAACAAGGGCAATCCCGTAGCTTTCTAACACAGGCATCTCGGCATCACGCTGCTCAGGTTGTTTTCTTTTCTGCATTTTAAAGTCAAGATTTCTGGTTGCCTATCTTGTTATTAAATATGAGCAGGACTTCTATCTCAACAGTTGTATTTCTTCAAGAGGGCAGCAAGATCCCTGGAGGCAATTGAGCCACATGTCAGTTTACTTGCTGAACAGCTACATATTGATTACCATTTTAGTGGACTCGAAGATGATGGGCATGAAGTTTTTGGTGATGATGATGATGATGACTACAGTGATGAGGAAGGTGACACTGAAGATGGTTCTGAAGCACATGATGGAGAATTGAGTTTTGACTATGGACAAAATGGTCTGCAGCAAGAAGTTCCTGCATCAGGAAACTCGATGGAGGTAGCACATCTACTTATGTAGAATAATCTTCTGTTATTTCAAGAAGAGAATTTCAGATTCTTTATTATTGCCTTGCCTTGTTGAACTTGTTTCTTGACATCATTTTCCAAGACTATTATTGATAGTTAAGCTAGTATTATAGCCTTGCATGTTACTCAATGAAAGACTTTGCATTTTGCAGTTGGATAATGCTGATTTAACGTTCTCTCCTGACCCTAAATTGAGCACTGCAAAGGTATGGATTATCATCCTGTACTAATACTGATGGCATAGTCGATCTCCTACTTGACTGTGGCAAGACAATACTTTTTGCCAATAATATTGACCATATATACTGCTTTGAATGTGTACATTTGACTCTCTAAGTTCTTATATCCTTTTTTTCTCTCTCTGAACATGTCTCTAAGTTGAGAGAGTACTTTGCAATGATATTTGAAACATTATTTCATAATTAAGGAAATGATTATCTGCTTTGAAATTGTGAAGTACTGGTCAGGATAAGGTGTGGGATACTACGGCATTCATAGTTGCTTATCCTGCACATGAATCTAGTGAACCTGTCAAACAAAGTATCTTAGTTTAAATTATTAAGATGGTAACCGGCTGAGATAAGCTCTTTAAAATGTATGTAAAATTGTTTAAAAAAAGATCTCATGCTGTTAGTAGGAGTTCCAATACTTTAGGTTTTTTCTTAAATAACTCGAGACAGTAGTTGTAGTTTCAACAGGAAAAATGTTGTGTTTCAAAGAGTCAGGGTTGTCATTTTTGTCTTTATCGCCTTTACAGTTCTAAAATCTAAATGCATAAAGCTTAGCCAAGCACGTAACATGTAATTTCTTTGGTGAGTAATAGCGTGAAATTGTGGTTAGTTTTAGCCTTTGTGCATTTGAATAATTAGAAGAATCTAAACTCATAAACTGAAGAAATCACGTTGAAATTCGTGCATCTTCCGTCTCTGATGAAAGTAGAGTTCTTCATGAAGCCATTAGGATATCTATTAATTTGGTCTAGTGAAGTTAAGAAACTGAAAGAGAGATACTTGATCCTTTGTCGGAACTACCCGTAATAACGAACTTGCAAAATGGATTTGTTTATCATAAAGAGATTGGTCGTCCTGACCCTGCTTCACCTTAATTGTTATTTGAACAAGTAAAAGTTCTGTCTTGGTTCCAGTGGGGATAGCATTTCTCTTCTGCATGTCTATATCATCTAAACATGATTTAGTTCTTTCCATATCTGTAGGAGATTTTCGAAGGTCCTTACCGGAATCTTTTTAGTTTGCAAAGAGGGACCGGAGCAGTTAGCAAATCAGCACCTCTCTTTCCTCATATGAAACCCGACTCAGCTGAGCGAATGACACGGTTGGGACCTTCAGCTTCACGTAAGTTTACTTCTTACGTACTACCCACACCAGATGAGACAAAAACTCCAAGACCAGGGAAAGTTAGTGAAGCTCCTCAAACAAGACTAGCAGGCTTCAATGTTCGGCATTCATCTCCCATTGATCAGAACAAGTACGAAAGACTTCGGGCAAGTGATAAATTGTCTGGACCGATCATCTTAGACCCACAAGCAGTACTCAGAGAGAGCAACTCAACGAAGACAGCCAAAAGACAAGCTTTCTCTGGCCCGATAACCGGAACACCATGGCGAAATAACCCACATTTAACATCCAGTGGTCCCATTCTCTCATCAGGCTTCCCTCCCCCATATTCTGGATCGCTATTGCGTACTCCGATGCCCCAGCCAACACCAGCCCCGAAATTGCCTTCACATCTTTCAGCTACTTTTGTGTCGTCGCCTAAAATAAGCGAACTTCATGAGCTTCCTCGGCCTCCTGCAGCCGCTCAAGGACCCTCCAATCGCTTTGCTCATTCAGGCCCCTTGATATCGAAGAGTGATAAGATGTCAGCATCTATAAAGGCATCCAAACTCCCAACCCCACCCCAGGAATTATCGCGCAGCTACTCGGTTGCGACTGGAGGTTCCGCGGATGCAGCGTTACATGTTCCTCTGGAAAGTTCTCGAAATCTAAGATGAAAGAAGATACTTCTTCTCCTCACCAAATACTTAACATCTCATGCAGTAGATGATTAGCCAGCAAGTCTCATAAAAGGTAATTTTCTGTTAGTATCTCAGCTACATCATGCATTTGAATATTTCTTGTGAAATAAGGGAAAGTTCTTGTCATGTATATGTATATATTTTGCATAGGCTGTTTAGAGGCAGATATAGTACTCCCTCCATCCCCCTTGACTTGTCTTGTTTCTTTTTGACATGGAGATTAAGATAGTGGTTGGTTGTTTGTAGAGAGATAGGTCCCACAAATAAAAAGTGGAATTTGTGTAGTAATTATTTTCCATTTAGGAAACAGAACAAGCCAAGTGGGACAATCCAAAGAGAAAAACAAGACAAATTAAGCGGAACGGAGGGAGTATATCGTTTTGTTTCAATTTTCACATTAGCGTTTTCGGGAGAATATCGTCTTGTTTCAATTTTCACATAGCGTTTTCAGGAGAATATCGTCTTTAGATATTTCATGATCTTCCGTAAAGATTAGTATTTCTAGGCCTCTTTAGCCTTTAGTACTGCCAGTTGATTTCTATTAATTAAATTGTACTCCCTACGTCCCATTGAAATAATTCAGTTTTTTTTCGGTGTATTTTTTAAGGAGAATAGTGTTTGTAAAGTTGTGGGTCCAAGGGAACTGAATGATAAGTTACTCACCATGCAATTTCAGTTTTGGGATATTGCTTTTGTTGATTTTGGTTTTGAATTTGGGCAGGGAAGCTGGAGAGAGTAGCTACAGTTTTCAACAATCACATACTACCAATTTGTGTATAGGTTCCTACATATCCTTCAAATTTTGGCACTCGTGTATAAAGTACGTACACTAATTGCAAATAGGCTTTTTAATTGTGGTATTTCATTTCTATGTTTTTATTTATTAATTCATCATTAAAGTTGTATGTTTAGAATATCATTAGAAAGAGAGAAAGGTATAAGAAGTGGGCAGATAGAGAATGGTAATCCATGTTGGGGAATTTATAGAGCCAACAAAAGTAGTCAATTGTCATCTAAACATAACACTGTAAATGTTTGATCATGTGATTGTCACCGTAGTTGGTCTGAATAGATGGCTATTTATTAGGGGGGGGGAACTCTGTATTTAGATAAAAATGCTTAAAATTACCTTGTTTTCATGTGAAAAAGCATGGCGCTATCTTGTGTTTATTTTATTAAAAAACAAATACTCTTGTGTTTTATAAAAATGTTGCATGATAACTCCTTTTATTATGATTAATAGCGCGTTTATGTTCATCGCTCTTAAATCTTTAATAATATTAGTATCTAAATAAAATTGCTAACTAGATGAGTAAAATCTAAAGCACTAAATAAGAATGGAGAGAAAATATGAACTTTGAAGATCTAAAAATAAATCAATTCTGAATGCGAGCTCCATACTTGTGAGTTTTTTAAAATTCAAACATTATGTGCACATTGAGTATCTCAGGCATTGTATAACAACATAAATATAAAAATCTTGTCCATACACGTTCAATAAAATACAAGTGTTTCACGTTGGAGTTTCTTGCCGAAGTTTTAGAATACAGAAGTGTTTTTTACAATAAAATCAATATGGGACAATTTTATACATTTTCACTTAGTACACTTTTTTTTCTTTTCCGTATTTGGCTGCAAACAAGGTAATAGTAAATTCATATAAAATTAGTAAATGAACATCTTCAGCTCCAAATAACGAACTTCCATTCTCATCTCAAATTATTACCGAGAACTACAACACCTGATCTAACTGTTGGGGATCTTCTATCCCACTTTATGTCCCACTATATGTCCCACTTAGGTAACTCCGTACGGGGTTACTGAGACAATCTTGAGAGTATAACATGTAGTGGGACATAGAGTGGGATAGAAGATCCCCACCCTGATCTAACTGTTGACACTGGAACAAAATTATTACGAAAAAACAAGATTCATCATACCCAAAACTAACTCCACACTATCTTCCTAACTTGGCATAATGAATCATCAGCACATAATACAAACAATACAAACCAGTCTTTTTGGAAGAGGGCATGAGGTTAGATAATTATACATATAATCTAAAGCATCAATTATGTACATAGACAAAATTAGAAGTACCAACACAACTCATCCCGTCGGAGCTTCATTGGCTTTGACAAATCGGCCCTTCACCCGCTTCCTAATATCCGCTCTTGCTTTTCTTGATTCGTAACGAATTTGCTTGTCGTATCTACACATGAATGAATGTCATACGATATGGGAAAAAAGAAGAAGTTTCTAGGAGTTTTCCTTTCATGGGTAAAGAAATGAGAGAAAAGTAGTTTACCTTCTTGTTTTCTTCTTTTCCTTGTATCGTTGCATAGCGTTGCCTCTATTCTGTGCCAGAAGCTCCATTTCACTTTTCGATATAGCTGCCATGCTTTCGCTCGTCATTAGAATAGATGAACCAGTGAACTGCAAATCCTTTGAAGCGCCTAAGCATTTAGGCTTGGCTGATACGGCTAAATTGTTGCTCTCAGATGTAGCGGGGCCCTGACCTGCTGTCTGGTTATTCGTCTCCCTCTGCATTTGAAAATGTCACGGAACCGTAAGATTCAAGATTTAGAAGCGGAGAGAATAGCGATACGAGCCTTTGAACTTCATTTCATCTTTGTCCTATCATAAGTTTAATCATACTGGGCAAGATTTGTAGGCCACCAGTGGGTTTTAAAGGGTGTGTTTTATTTTATATTCTTCTCATCCCAAGAAAAACTACAATAATGAAGAACAATGGTGACTATTATCATGAATCAGAGACTAATGAACTTTTTTTCCATAAGGAAAAGTTGTTAACTGATTGCCAACATACCAAGAAAGCCCTTTTTAAGCAGAGACAACGACAAATTCTTCAGTAATTCGACGTAGAAAAGCATAATATATGCAAGTGTTTTGAACAGGAAGTTGTTGAGAAATGCACATAAAAAGCATAACTAGATGACTAACAAAGTCGACCAGATTATGTACTAACTTACTAGCCCTTAGTCTAATTGTAAAATCATAGAATTAAATCAGACCATGATATATCATTTCTGGATAGTATTGCAAAAAGACATCATTGAAGTTAGCAATCCGGACTGTATCAACTGGAAAGCAGTGTCTACAATTAGCATCAATATCGATCTTTAATGAATGAGAGATATAAATCAAGATAGAGAGAAAAAAAATGCTTACATTGAAGGGGATTATATCCTCATGGGCAACAGAACAGTTCACTCCAGAGACGTCCACCCCTCGTCTTTTGGCCAAGGATGTTTCTTTCAGTAGTTTCCCATAACTTTTCACAGTGTAGATCATGTCAGTTACACCATATTCTACTTCAGCAGGGCTCGACTCCTCATGGTCCCTCAATCGCCCCAGATTGAAGTCCCATATCTGCACAAGAGAATGCAGCAGGATTATTAGCAGACAGTCGTTACCATTCGCAGCAATGTAACAAGATGGCCCCAACGACTTCAATTAAAGATTGAGTGCAACAATTTGGAATTAACTTAATTTCCTAAGATTGTAGCTTAGCAGCATCAAATCTTACAAGAAGACTGAAGAATTGGTTACCAGATATCAGTAAGCCTCGAAGTGAAACTACATTAAACTGGGACAAATATTAACTCGAAACAATGCGAAAGGAGATATCAAGAAAGTCCCAAATCAGCAAATTATGACAAGATTTGGTTTCAGCAGCAACGAATCTGAACAATGAGAGCCATTTACCTCCAAATTCCATAATAAATACAGATATATTTGCAACTTCGTAGTCTAAATCTTGAATTTACATCCAAAAGTAAATGTAAATGTAAACATATAGCAATAGAAGCACTCACAAATTTCATGTAGAAGATGAAAACAAATCAGATCTGGAAAATACCTGCGAGTTGTGATCACATGCGTTGGTGTTCCACAACATGTTGCCTTCCTCCTTCCGATTGGCCGGCGTCTGCATCAATAGCAACGACGTAAACCCTCCGTCGTGCGCCTGCTCTTGCGGTTGCTCCTCGTACTGTCCGCAGAGGCTCTCCTGCCGCCACGCATCGCTGCTCGGCGTCCGCGGTCCTACATCGTCCCCAACACCTCCACCGACGTCTCGGCCGCCGCCATCCGCTAGCAACTCGAGTAGCTGCTTCAAAATCACCTGCTTCTGCTTCCCGCAGATCGATTTCTTCTTCTTCACCAATTCGCCCCCGCAATCGGAATAAATCGCCGAGCTCGAATTCGGCACCATCAGCCCTCCCCACTCGTACGGCGCCGCCTTCTTCTCCTCAATCTCCAAACCCCACGCCGCCGCCAACTCGAACACCGTCGGGCAGCCGGAGAAACCTTCGATAGGGCAGCGGTCGTGCGCGGCGGCCACGAGGCGGCTGCCGTGCGCGGCCCAGTCGCATTCCTGGCAGAGGACGAGGCCGTCAGTGGAGCACCGGAAGGCCGCGGGCTCGGCGGCGCAGTTGTCGCAGATCTGGGCGCGGAGGTGCTTCTTCGAGAGGGCGTTGGCGGTGTGCACGTGCTGGTCACATGACAGGCAGAGCTTCGCGCTGTCCGCCCGGCAGTAGAGTATTGCCGGCCGCTCGCTGCAGTAATCGCAATAAACCATCGCCGAAATTGAGAAGAAAGTAATAATATCTGATCGATGGATGGAATTCGGAGGATGATTTTTGCTGTTCGAAAAACTCCAAAAAGGAAAGTAAATGATGAGAAGTGGTAGATTTGGCAAATTTTATTTTGTAATCTGGTTTGATTTGCTTGGATTCTGACTGTTGCTGCCAGAAATTTGCAGGAAGAGGTGGAGGAAGGTGTGCTTATTTATAGTAGTATACATTAAATTATTCACTGATTATAATAATAGTGATTCATAAATTATTACACTTTTCTTATTGCAATGTTTCCGAAAATTGTAAAATTATGGATTATATTTAATTAGTAACATAAATTAAATAATTTACATTACTTTTTTTTATACGCATTGTTTACAGTGTGAGAAGAAAAAATAATATATTTCTAACAAATTATCAAATCTTCAAATTTAGCACATCGAAATCATGTAGTAGAAGATGAAACTCCTCTCTCTCTCTCTCACTCTTCTCTCTCTCCTCGGTCTACTTTTGGGATTAGGTTTCAATAGGGCGGGTGTACGGAGTGGACCACTCGTAAAAATATCTTTACCTTTTTGCTGAGTTGGCACATGTCATCTCTTTCTATTCTTTTTCTCTTTTCTTATACCGACATTATTATTATAATTCATGCTTACAATTAATTCTATGTAATTGGCCGGATGTCACACCTTGTTTTAAAGTATTGCTTTTAAATGAGAAATTCGTTTCTGTGATGAGAAAATATGTAACAGCTAATTTAAGTTATGTACTCAATCAATTCGGTACATATATAATCCTTCAAATCATATGAAAGAAAGGTATTGAGTGCAATATGTTGTATTCCAACTTTGTAGTGTTTGTAAATTTTCAATTGAGAGAGTTTATCAACTGTTTGTTTCAGTATTTTTTTTAAAAAATAAATGTTTATGCGTATGTTTTCGGATAATTTATGAAAATAACTTATTTATAAAAATAAGCGAAAAATAACTTATGCAAAACTTATAAAACATATACTTATATATAAATTGTAGTTTGATTGGAAATTTGCTTGTCCAAGAGTTTGTTAAACCATTCTAAATACGAAATATATATATATATATATATATATATATATACTGAAGTGTTAGATTTATAAAATGTCCTAAATATGCTTAAAAATATCCCTAGGCATTTTATCAAACTGAAGTATTGGATTTATAAAATATGTTCTTTGTTTTATTTAAAATATTTATTTATAGTTCTTCAATTTTTTATTTTTATTATAATTGACTTCCCAAATAAGTAACCACTTTTTCCAAACGATCAAAACGTTTATTGATGATTGTGAAATTAATTAGTGTTTTAATGAGACCAACTTTAGTCGCCGTGTAAATTCGGTTGAAACCACGTTAAATGCTACACTTATTCTGCTATTATAATCTATTAAGGTTTCCTTTTTTATGTAACAACATGTTTTGTTTCTCCAAACTATAAATTTGAGGACTGTATACTCGTGTAATAAATTTGATCTAAAGACGACCTTGTTTCGTATGTAAGTTGAATAGTTTAATTTAAAAAACCTATAAGCCTATAACTATTATCAATCTTATTCATATATCAAATACAGTTAAACCTCGATAAAGTAATAATCTTGGGACCGAGAAAAATATTCATTTAACGAGGTTATTACTTTATCGAACATTATTTTAGTTCATTAACCCATATCGGAACCGAAAGAAATTATTATCTTAGCGAGATTATTACTTTATCGAATATTATTTTATCGAGATTTAACTATATGATGACTATCTTTGTAAAGTTTTTTTTTTTTTTAATCTCTATTGCATCCTAGGAAAGTTTGATGTCTTTACCTGTATCTGAATTGACTCTTAATTTTTTTCCCCAAAAAAACCTACTACTACTAGTTTCTGTGGAGCAGGTATTCGTGGGGTTATGGAAACTATGAAATACTATAGAAACATACACTAATTAGATTTTGTTGAAAATAATATGATTGATTGTCTCAAAATTCAAATTCATAATTAAAACTCTATATAATATATTTGGAAATACTTATTATACGCATTATTTATTTATTTTTACAAAATATATATATGTTCTAGCAAAAGAAGACAAGTGTGAATTTAATAAGCCTACCAATAAAAGATGGATTTTGTCTACATTTGGCAAAACAAAATAATGCATACTATAATTGGAAAAGTTAAGTACTTCCTCAAGCCAAATTAAATGATTTTCTACCACGAGTCTTAATTTAGTTGTATTTTTTACATTTATGTGGACAATAATCTACTAGATACGAACCCAGTTAAAACACAATTACATTCTACTTGATTTCTTGAATTCATGTGCCAAAACAAATTATATCGACTCAAAATTATATATTAAAAATGCAGCTACACATAATGTCGGAATTACGTATAAAGGGTTCGTCGACATTCCAAGAATTCAAGATTAAAATAATGATGTAGAGATGTAGTGTTTTATTAATATAAAAAAAGAAGACTGTATATTTTGGACATGATCAAAGGAAATAATGGAGCGTATAAAGTTGAATTAATGGTAAGATAATTGATTGTAAAGGATATTTAGCTTGCTCCGGGCAGCAATCAACAAATCATCTAATTTTAAAAGGGTCTATCTACTATGAATTGATCAATATTTTCGAACCATGTCAGGGTCTCCATAAGTTGGAAGCCTAGTGTTCGGTTTACAAATTAGTACGTATGAACGAGATTTAGACCGTGCACATATTCATTAGAGAAGTTCTGTTCGAAAGTTTTTTTCCGAGGTTATTTTCTAACATGGAGAATAGAGGAGTCTCATTTATGCTTCTCTAATTAGTTGCGAGTCTTGTGCTAGTATTTGTCACAACATCTATACTTAAAAGAATAATACCTTCTACCCACTAAGCAAATTGAAACTTAGACGTAATTTGGATAATATGGCAAGGACGAACAATTTTGAATTATTCTTTCAAAGAAAATGATTTTGGTCAATGATAGAAGGATAATAACAATGTCGCCAACATTCAAAAGTGAAGCTCGAAATGTGATAAAGAAGAATTTTATCTATAGGTTTGCATTATCCAAAATTGAGAACAATTTAATGGTTGCCTAAAGTTTAGTATAGCGATGTTTGGTGGATAATTCTTTTAGCTTCATTCACTTAATTCATTGCTATTTAATAAGTACACTTAATTACATAAATTATGTTTCAATGTATTATAGTTTGCAATTCACGAAAATAACGTACCATAAATTAATTGTAGTCGACATATTTCATGATTCGAAACTGAAACTCACTCCCGCTGGTGATTCATAATATTTTGAAAGTATTTGATTTGACATGAGGAAGCGTTCATTTCAAGTGCAGTTAAACATCGATAAAATAATATTCGATAAAGTAATAACCTCATTAAATGAATATTTTTTCTCGGCCCGAGGTTATTACTTTATCAATGTTTAACTGTAGTTATTGCAGAAAATGATTATTAGAGAAATATGCGAGTACTATATATGCAATTTGCAAATAAGCTTTTTCTATTTTAAAGCACTTTTAACACACTCTCAAATTATTTAATAAATCCTTTTTCTCAATTTCTTTTTAATTAATTTTTTTTAAAAAAAAATAAGCTATTGCAAACATTCCTTCATAGCTAGTTCCGCCATGATATACATGACGGACTTAATCAGATACTGAAAAATATTTTACCCGGATTTCTATTATATTATTTTGGAATTTTATTTTTTCGCCTAAAAAATTGTAGATTTTATCACCCTTTTGTTTCGAATTGTTAATTCGCCTAAATTTATAGATTTACTCCATAATTTTAAATACTCAAATAGTATGGAGTAAGGGTGACAAGGACAGCGAAGTGAGATACAGGAACAGATACTTTTTGGATTGTGGGTGAACTACAAAGTGGAATCTAAAGCGGTATGTGCTAATTTGAATAAAT